>VFFE01009105.1:233952-248612 GCA_008921705.1 Burhinus oedicnemus
GGAGCAAAAGAATCGGAGCAAGCACACACATCCTTTGAAACTTTTCAGGATCCGTAAGAACAGCAATTCTGGGAGAACCTCATCTACTTACAGGAAACAAGAAAGATTAAATCCCTTGAATGAGGGTAGATCTACCTTAATCTTAAAAAAACCCTGCTTAGATTCATACCAGAGTCATTTCCTCCTGCCACAGAACTACCCTTCGAGAGTCACATCAAGGATTTTCCCTGAGGTTCTTTGCATCAGGGCTATTCTGTAGCCACAGCGTACTGATCACTAACAGTATGTTTGATTTGGTAGAAATCACAACCTAAATCAGTGTCTATCAGACCCATCAACCTATACAGACGTTTGGCAAACTACTGCTGATCATTGTATTATAAGAATGGTGGACACTGCTTGGCAGGACTCAAGAGCTGCAGTTGGGGAAGAACGAAGAAAACAGTATTAAAAAAGACCACAGAATAAAGTAATCCACGATAGCATGAAACAGTAAGGTGATTATAAAAGAAACAAATTAAAAGATTATTATCTGCACAACAGAAGCACATGTATACAGTAGCCAGGAGAGCTATAGCTATATAAACCTAATGTTTCCACTGTTCTCCTTATTTCTGTACTTTCAGCAAGAAGTGTGTGGAGACTTCTTTATATGCTGAAATTTACATATAAAACACTTCTGCATTTATGGGGGCAAAAAAACCACCACCCCACAAACAAACAAAAAGCAAACAAAAACCCACCATAAAACAAAAAAACTCCACTTGAAACCAACAACCAGTCTATGTGTCAGTCTTCATAGAAAGCCAAATAATTTGCCCTTTGATATGAATGCTTTGCAATTAACACAAATAAGGTTACGCTTCTTGTTTGGACTGGTACATTTATCACTGTTTGAGAAGCAGGTCTTTAAAAAGAACTAAAAACATTTATTAAGTACTCCTACTTTCATTCTGGTTACTTTCTCTTGCTTTTCTTGCTTGCAACCAATACACACAGCAGCCTGTCAAAGCTAACACAGAATTTCAGCCCTACTCGGTATTTAATAAAACACAATGGGTTACATCAGCAAAAACAATTTTTCCCGTGATTTCTAATTTAAACTCACCTTACTGATTTAAATACTTAAAAATTCCATGCCAAAATGGTGTGCAAACTTTCAAGGAAAGTTTTATCCTAGAGTTATGCTGCCCTGGCTGCAGAGCATTTGAAAAACACAAGAAATAAAAACTGGACCAAAATAAACATTTCTTCCTAGAATTTGTTGAAAGTGGTTTCAAAAAAATAATTTGCTCATTCTGCTGAGAACATTTACCAACTAATTCTTTATTGCACAGAAGAGTTACTTACTCTTGTAGGAGAGGCTGACAAATAAATACAAGCTTTACTACTCGTCCATACCCGATGACATTTTTGTCTGACTTGACAGATCAATCTGATTTTCTTTGTTAATCATCTTTTAATACACAGTCCCTAGTCTCATGGAATTTGTTAAAGTTATTTCACTGTGTAAAATGTTAATTTTTGTGTACATATTAAAAAAAACTAGTTTATCTTTCGGCATTAGATGTCATGCTTCATGACACATCTAAGAAAAATACTGAATTTGCCGTACCTGTTTAGCAAAAAATATTGTATCCAGTCTGGAATCCTGAACAACAGAACCTGCTGGTTCCTCTCCAGGCTGCCACTTGAAGAGGAAAATCAGTCCATGTACTGGCCTAAAAAATAAAATTCACAGGGAAAAAAAAAATAATCACCTGTACAGATGAAAAATATCAAAGCCAGAAACCTCTGCTATACTTTAACCGTATGCTGGATTGGTAATTCTCTTAATTAATTACTTCTTTCTAAACATAGGGAACTTGCACTCAAATTTTCAGATGTGGTCTTTTAATTAGGCAGAACATACTTCAGGCTTCTTTCTGTATACACTAAACAATACCAACCTGAATCAGCATTTAGTCAGTAATTTTCGTAAGTCAGGACCAGTTTTCCTGGTTACTGTAACTATTACAGTTGCACAACACTCTCTTGAATCGTTAGTGATAAATAGCTATCAAAACATTTGTCAATCATATACAAGAGCTGGAACTAAGGTTTTAGTAATCCTCCTAGGCATAAATGAAATATTTAAAGATAAGAGGCACTCTTGTGAATCTTCATGCTTTGTGTTATCTCTCTGAGAAGAGAAATCCAGTTTTGTCTTCTACTGAAATTGTCTTGCTCTTCAGATTGCACGTCTTGCATAGTAAACAGCTTTTACTGCATGCTGCACTGTGTTTAGTATTCCCATAAACCAAAAATTTATTAGTAAAGGAAACAATTCTCACAAAATCTACAGCTACAGTTAAGCAAAAACTTATTCATCATACCAACCTGAATTTAAAGTCATTGCCACAAAAGGTTTATGTACGAAAGGTAAGCATATTACTGTACGGCATGAGAAACTTTTGCCAAGCTCTGACCAGAAGTCTGAGATGTTTTTTTAAACAGTGGATCCACTGAGGGAATTCAAAAAACGCTACATGTTATTATATTCTTTAACTCTTAGTGTTTAAATTAAAATATATGCGTGGGAAGGAAGCTGGCCATCACTCAAGACTACAAAGTTACACATCTGACAGTACAAGCAAGCAAAGCTGTTACTTTATGAACAAAACAAGTAATGTTCTGATGAAGTATCATATGAAGTACATAGTGCAGAGAGCAAATAAAGCAATTCTCAAGTAACATTTCTGCCATTCAGGTGCCACTTGCCAAGTATCTTCAGTCAGTCAAAAATTCTAAAACTACATCTTCTGAAAGATTAATTATACAAGCATAGGATATCTGCACAGGAATAGAGTATAGTCTGGGTTAGATGACATCTTCGTCTTAAAATCTTGTATGTGAACGCGGATAACACTCAACGCATCATGGACAAAATGGCAGAAGAATTAATATTGCCTAATGAGGGCAGAACTGTTCCATATAATATTAGTCCTTGTCAGTTATAACAGGACTATTTGCCTTCACATACACATGGAAGTGGTTCTGCAGGAAAAACGAGTTACAAAAGTACATAAGTACAGTAAGTTAATTTAAGGCAACAGATACAATACCATGTGATGTGAAGAAGAAGGGAGATAAAGCAAGGAGAAGTTTGTCAAAGGCTATAATGCGAGCCACTGACAAAATCATTAGAAATCTATTTTCACATTCTAGCTGCTATTAGCATCTCTTTCCAAAACCAGAAAAGCTAGATTAAGTACCAAGGCATTAATACAAAGGAATTTAATTACCAGCTATTCAATTAAATCAAAATCCTAATGAACTTCTGCAGAAACTGAAGAAAAAACAAACATCAAAAACCCACCAAAAAAAAAAATCACCAAAAAAACCAACCGAGTTTAGTACACATCCTTTCAGCGACTTCATACAAAACTAAAAAACATGCAGATTAGAGAAGTGCCTTACTTCAATTTTTCAAAGTTCTCTGGTTCCAAACTCCATATTTCTTCAACTTGTGCTCCTCTACAACCTAAAAAAAAGGAAAGATATGAGTTTCTTCAACTACCCCATTTAAAAGGGACACAGCCAGTAAAGACAGACACATGAAAGAGCTATGGTAACATTTACAACTTGTATATCCAGGTTATGAAAAAGTCTATTTACAGGCTTTAATGCACCTTCATTAAACAAAACCAAACCAACCAATCAAGACAGGTCAAGAGAAATTATATCAGGAATTTATCCTGTGTATGGTGATGTTCTTTATAACACAGCTGCATTTAGAAAAGCAGCAGAGGAGATTAACATATCTTGGGTCACCTCATGTCCTTTGCTCAACTGAAAACAATAATCTTTTTAAAGACACTGTCAGCTAGTCCAAAGAAAAACTTAAAACATCTACCTCCAGAGAAAATTACCCACAGTAGTAGACTGAAAATACTGTAAACAATACATTCAAGCAAGACATTTCCATAAGACAGAGCCCCAGAAGTTCAAATACTTAGTATGTGGAAGATTAATCTATTAATTAAATGGAAGCACAAAAAGACAAGTGTGCCTGGACTTCACTTGGGAGGGAAAGACGTGACAGAAATTATAAATCACTGTAATCTAGAATAAAATAATTTTGCCTCTTTGGCCAAGATCCAGTGTAGACTTATCTGTTGTTATCAACATATATATAACAGTATTGCCAAAGATACTAAACGCAACTCGACATAAAATTCAGTACTCTAAAACCCAAAGCAGCCTCTCGCAGGCTACCCAGCAGGCTACGGCCAAGCTCCCCAGCTCAGCTGGGTCACGGCCCGTTCCCATAAGGTCCTCTCTCCTGGAGGCTCTGTATGTAACCGAGTCAGCTGGCACACGACCCACATACCTATCTGGCCCCTTGCAAACGCAGGCGTTCTCCCCTATGCAGCACGTGCTTATCGAGCTCTCCGGCAGAAGCGCACATGGGCCCCGGGCGATAAGGCGAGCTCCGTCGCACGGCCCGCCCTGCCACTGGGCACCCCACCGCCCTGAAAGCGGGAACACCGGGGCCGCGGCGGGGCAGCTCGGGACCGCGGCGGGGGCTCGGGGCTCTCACAGCCCCCCCCAGCCGGGAGGCCGGCCGCTGCCCGCGGTGGATACGTGCGAGACTGGCCGGCCGCCGGGGAAGGCCGGCGCTGCAAAGCGGGAAGCGCTGGGCGCTGCGGGCAGGGCCCACGGCCGGCATAGCCACGCAGAGGTCACGAGAGACGCGTTCCTTCCCACTCGCGTCCCTTCACCGCCACACTGAGAGTTTCCACAGGAGCACGTTTCGCGACGTTCCCCGCACCCCCGCGGCAGCGCTCACTCCGCCGGGGCGGGCTGGCGGGGCGCGCCGCACCCCAGCCCGAGCCTCCTCTCCGCCGTGCCCCGCGTCCCCTTCCCCGCCCGCCCGGGCCGCAGCCACGCCGCGGCCGAGCTCAGCCCACCGGCGCCCCGCGCCCTTCGCCAAGCAGCCGGACAGCGCCCCGCTGGTCTTGCACCAGCGGGGCTGCGGCCTCAGAGCCCCACCGCCTGCCCAGCGACGCGACCCCAGCCCCGCTTCTCCCTCACCGAAGCCCTTGATGAGCTCCGTGAAGACGCCCGGGTCGCTCTCCATGAGGCACCACTCGCCGGCGCTGCTCCCTGCCGACATGGCGGCGGCCCGCGCGTTCCCTCAGGCTCGGCGCCGCCGCCGACCGGCCGGTTAAGCTGCCAGGCCGAGGCACGCCGCTCCCTTCCCGGCAGGCCCCGCGGCCCACGCCGCGCCTGTCATCTCTATGGTGAGGCGGGGCGGGAGCAGGAAGCGGCGGTGGCGACTGGATCCGGGGCAACTACCCGCTGCCGGGGGTGGTACTGCCTCGGCCGCCGAGGGGCCGCGCCTCCGTCCTCCGGCTCCGCTCCTGCGGTGGCGGAGGGGCGGTGGGCCACGGGGAAAACCCCCTGGGCGGCGGCAGGAAGCCGTTCCGGCTCGGCGGCGCGGCTCCATCCGGGCACTGGGGCGCGGCCGCGGGGGGCGGTGGGCGCGGCCCCATCCGGGTCCCAGGGATGCTGTCAGGGCGCCGGCGGGGCGGGGCTGGGCTGGGGGAGACGCGGAGCCTCCGGCGGCCGGAGCGGGACCCGCCCTGCCTGCCCCCAGCGCACGGAGCCGGCTTCACCACCGCCCGCCGTCCCCGCTGCCCTGCTCTGCCCTCCCCTCCCCGTCGCCCCGGCAGCCGCCGCAGCTCCCTGGGGGCTGCGCCACTGCTCGGCGTGAGAGGCCGCGCTGGCCCGGGCAGGCCCTGCCCCGCGGCCCCTCCCAGGCCGCGGCCTCGCAGGCAAGTCGCGCCTCCCGGAGAAGCTCGGGGGGTGGGGGGCGGGCGGGCCCCGGGCGGGTAGCCTGCGGCGCGGCGGGGGCGGGGGCTCCCCTTCCGTGTCAGCCCCGGCGGGGAGCGGACGGCCTCTCCGGCGGGGTTGGCGTGGGCGTTGAAGGAATCTGGAGAGGCCGTCTCGGTAAATGGCCACCTCCTGCTTGGCACCTGGGCGTTGGAAACCCGCGAGGGGATTAAAGGGCGCGTCGTTTGGGGTGACTCGTCTGCCTCGTCGTCACTTGTATTTATCATCCTTGCAGAAACTGGCAGCTAAACTCACAGGTTTTCGGGTATCAATTTTACACGGGTTTTCCTCATAATTTTGTTGTATGAGAGCTAAGCTAATCTTTCCCTCCAGTCAATATATTTTTTTAAGCAAGTAGATTTTTAAGCAAATTCTGTAGCAGGATTTTTTGAGCAAGTACGTAGTTCGTATAGTCTGTTATCTCCTGTACTGTCGTCATACTGGTGATTGTGCCATTTGTGTTTTGGGAAATATTCTCCTAGTATTCCTGTTTACATAGAGGTCTTTATTTTCTGAAGGATGAGGACTAATGTTGCTGTCAGAGCTCTGCTGTAGTGCAGGTGTGTTTTGTTACAGCCATAGCTCAGTGTAATGGTGTCCTTAAAATGTCAATGAATTTTTTTTGAGAAAGATCTGACTTGGTTAGAGTTTAATTCCATATGTTTTCACTACAAAGTTTGATTCATCATTGTTAACATAGCAGTTAAATTTAAGAATTGAAGTTATAACCTATAGTTCTAGTAAAGCTCTGTGCCTTTCTTTTTTTTTTTTTCTCCCATATGTACTTGAAACTTGTACTGTAAGACGTTTTATTTCTGAGGAAAGCTAGGGGTGAACTGAAAAAGTCACAGAAAATAACAGAGGTTAATTCACAAACTCAGTCATGTTACGGTACACCAACATAACGATACTCACCGATCAAGATGCAAGTGCTGTATAGGCTTATTCAGACCAGTCAAAGCCATATTTTACTTGTAGATTAACTTATATGGTGTTTGGAATATATAAAAAAAATTCCCTTAGTGTTTTTTTTCTCTTTCATTAATGATGGTGAGCGACCATGAATTCGGCAGTTTTCACTATGAATTATGTAGTCTGTGACTTCCAAGGCTTTTCAAATTGCTGTTTGCATTCGCGTAGCTCAGAAACTGGAAATGCTTATGGAGCCAGAATATTATTGATAAATCCTCCATGAGTGTTTGAAATTCAAGTTCACTGCTGCAGCTCAGCAAACGAAGAGTAGGGTTATGGTAGAGCATAAGTTAAGTGTGTATTTGCGTTTACACATCTGTGAGGGTGAAAGTTGTCTGTGTTGTACAGGTGTTAAAGGACAAAATAAACTTCAAGTCTGGGCAGAGGAGAAGGACTGGTTGGAGGGAGGGAATAGCTTTGGGAACTTGTGAGGTTGAAATATGAAACAGGAGTTAGAAATGGCCAGCATGATTTAAATAGTTCACCACTGAATAAGTGCTTTTCCAGTAGATCCTGGCAAAGTTTAAATTTGATACCTCTCATGTGACTGTTTAGTAGTGAAATTACTGATTTGCATCAGCTATTGCAGATTTCAAGGGTAATTTTTAAAATATAAATTTATTTTAAAGAATTTACAATTCGTAGTAGGATCCAAAAGATTATGTTGGTTTGAAGCTCTTTTTAAATCCCCAAGACAGCAATAAGCCATTTGAGCTAAGTCTGTTTTGTATCCTAGATTGCTTAGCTGAAGGCATTAATAATTTTATCAAAGGTTTCAGAAGACTTGACATAGGCATTTTTAATGGGATAAGTACTGCAGGTAATTCATTCCATTGTGACATACTAGGTTCCATCTGAGAAGACGACTTTGAGGGCTGAGTGAAAATGAAGCCTTACAAAAGGTGGATATCATAACAGCATCTGTTTTTGTAGCTCGTAGTATGTTCCTAAGAAGGAAAATTAAAGAGCTAAGCTTCAGAAAAACTACAAGTAGCTTCGGCAAAACTAGAAGTGTACATTTGCAATTATCTTTTAAAATATGGGTTTGCATCAGAAGCCTATGGATGCTAGCACACACCTCTTTTCAGTGCTCTGAGTCCATACAACAGCCTAGTCCTTACAAAAGTAAACATAAAAATTATCCATTATTAACATGCGTGTTAGGTTTGTTATACAGTTTAATAGAGAAGTTCAGAAGGAGAATTTTTTCTCTTATGTTTAGCTCTTAAACTTCTTTAATACAATACAGTTAACATCATACTGCATATTTACATATAAAAATGAGGCAGTGAACCGTTTGCCTTTCACGGTGATACCTTTGATGGAATACTGATCTGGTGTTACAGTATTTAATAAATAATTCTAGATTTCAAACAAGATAAACATTATTCGTAATTTTAGAAATGTTATAATTACTTCATTCAGGTTTTGTTCCCATTCTCAGGATGGTGATTACAGTGGTAGCTAATTTGTATAAGGGACTATAAAACTGAGCGTGTGAGGGCAAGTGAGACTCTCCAAGTGAGAATTAAAATAAAATGGACATATCAGATAGAAAAATACAGGAAAAAACTCTAAAATATTCAAACTAGTGCTAGTATTTCTTAGTATAATCAGCGGTGAGATCATAAATGTTTTGTTTAACCAAAGGCATGGTCCTTCCAGTTCAGTTTAAGTCTTGGTAATCCATAGGTGACTGAAAAGAGTTTTCCCATTAGTGTCATTTTAATGTAGTAATATTTATTATAGCAGGGGTGTGAAAGATACAACAAGAAATTATTCTCAAGATTTCATCTATATGGAGATCTTGTTAGTCATGCATGATCCTTTATGTTTCCCTTTCTTATTTTAACTTCAAGATAATGGTGATTTTCAGTATCTTTTCATGTATCTTTTTTTTCTGATAAATAAACTAATGGATGGTGACTCTGATTTCAGGATTTTTTGTTTGGATTTTGTATGTTTATTATGAAACATCACCTACTGTTTAATGAAACCAGCTAATTCAAATGTATTGAAATAAAATGTATTTAGGCATTAAAACACACCGATATCGTATTAATGCACTGCCAATACCACCCTTGTTATTTTCAGTGTATTTGCATGTTTCAGATGTCAGTGAAAAAGTCACCTCAACCGTGATGTGTATTTAAATTGGTTTGGCAGGAAACATGGTTAGAATATTTAAGCACTGAGGAAAATAGCTGAGCACTGGTGCTCCGAATAATACCGTGAAAGGTATTTCTTAGTTAATTTTCAACTGAAACCTGCATTTTTAAACCAGGTATCAGTATATGGCTTCTATTTTTATGATTTTAGCAGCATATAGAATATAATGGGAACACTGATGATTATTTATTATTTAATTCTGGATGCAGACAGCACATCACTGCAGATAGGCAAGAATGGATGGTACATTTCTAGTTGCTTGCAGAGAAAGGAAAATTCTGTGTCAAAGAGAAAGTAGGGAAGTTGTTTGTAAATTATTGTTTTACTTACCTAAACTGATGAAAAAAATCTTTGTCTACATTAGAGACATTTATTTGTCCTTGCTTGTTGTGGTAAATGAAGCAAAATGGCTCTTCTCTTCAGTATCTCAGCAAGCATGTCAAAAGTAGATATCTACAATACTTCAAAATTGTTAAGTGGATTTCTTTGAACTGTCATTTGTGCATGCTTAGACTTTAGTGTGTGCATATTTTAAGATACATATGCAGATTGAGGGAGTGGATTATTGGTGCTTTATTTTTTAAATAGGACCTCTTGGTGCTATTTAGTGTCTTTTTATTGTTTAGTGAGAACTGAGAACACTGAATTTACTGGTGTCTTATTAATGTTTTGGAGATGGGGATGATGAATTTTCTTCCCCTTACCCTGCTGACTTAAGTTCACCTGCATTTATTTCAGTTTAAATGTTATGGCTTGAATTTTACCATGCTAGAAATTCTTCAAGTAAGAGCAGTGTTGTTGCCTACAAATATTACAGCTTAACTCACTTGCAACTCAAGAGTGTATAGATATAAAGACCTGAAAGGTTGTGAATTTGTGCTTTTTTTTTTTTTGCTTCTTAACCTCAAATGTAAAGCAGTACAGAATTTGTTAAGTCTCTGTGTTTTCTTGGACCTCACTTGAAACAGCAGACTGTTCGCGCTATTTTTTCTTGAGCTACTGTCAATTGTTAAAAAGCTGTTGTCTAAGCCTCGCTGAAACCCACCATTACCAATTCTTCAGCAAAATAGAGTAGGGCAAGATCTGAGTTTTGAGCAATTCAGTAAGCAATCCAAAAATCTACCAAAGAAAGTGGCGTAATATATTAGTGGCAAAAGGGTAAAACACCAGCCATGTTTTCTCTATGCCACTTGTTGGGGTTAAGTAGTTTCTAAGTTGTTTTTCAGGGAATAACTTTGTCACCGTTGTAACTCAGAGATTATTTTTTTTGTTTCTTTTCCCCTAACTGATATCTGTTGTTGCACACTTAGAGTATACTCTTCTTAAATTTATGAAGGAAAAATTACAAGTTGTCCTGGCTTGAGGTAAAACAGGACCAATCTTGTTCAGTAACTTTACTTTTTAGCTAGGCCTCTTCTAACTGCTGAAATTGACAGCATGTTGTGCAGAAAACTGTTCGCTCGCAGTGTGACAAGACCCATGTTTATAGTTGATGCCAAGGAATGGGATGCAGAGAGGCTCTTGCTTATACTTATTGCTATAACAACCAAGGGCAGCCAACTTGTTACTTGCCCTGTTGGAGGGTCGGAAGTGGAAGAGCTTAGAGGGGTCACACCTGTGGGGAGGAACGGACAGGACAGTTGACCCAAAACTGACCAACAGGGTATTCCATCCCATCTGCCTCATGCTCAGTATAAAAGCCGAGGGATCAAAGGGTCAGCCCTTTTTCTTCAGTGGCTGGAATCTGAGGAAGACTGTCTGTTTGTCTGCCTTTGATCCCAATCCTGAATCCGGATCCAGAATCCAGTTCCCATCCATCACTGAGTCCAGTCTGGTACTTCCCCAGTGCCTGCTGGGTACGTGGTCGTCATCCTGGGAGATTGATACGGTTTTGTATATATCTCAGTATTTTATTTTTATTTTATTATTAATATTTCATTAAAGTAGTTTAGTTCCTTCTAAACTCTTAAGTCTCTCTCCTGCCTGCCTTCAAAGCAGGGCCAGGCTGGCCCAAACCACGACACAAGCATATAGATAAGATGTTTACTTTGCTAAGAAGTGATAAAAGAGTAGGGTCATCAGTTTTGACACTAGTTCTCAATAAACTTTATTATTCTTTCAACAGACCTCTTGGAAGTGTAAACAATGGAGGACGAGGAAAACCAAGTGCAACTCCTGAGTGAAAAGCAGGTGCCGAACTCTGAAAGTGGTTATGTGTGGCATGTCACCGATATGAATCGACTGCAACGTTTCTTGTGTTTTGGTTCAGAAGGTGGTACTTATTACGTCAAGGAGCAGAAGCTGGGCTTTGAAAATGCAGAAGCTTTAATAAGACTGATTGAAGAGGGTAGAGGTTGTGAAGTTGTTCAAGAAATAAAGACATTTAGTCAAGAAGGCAGAGCAGCAAAACAGGAGCCCCTGCTTTTTGGTCTTGCGATTTGCTCGCAGTGTTCTGATGCAAAAACGAAACAAGCGGCATTTAAAGCTGTTCCTGAGGTGTGTTGCATACCAACCCATCTCTTTACTTTCATGCAATTTAAAAAAGATCTGAAGGAGGGCATGAAATGCGGCATGTGGGGGCGTGCACTGAGGAAAGCTGTTGCAGATTGGTACAATGGAAAGAATGGCATGGCTGTTGCTTTAGCAGTTACAAAATATAAACAAAGAAGTGGTTGGTCTCATAAAGATCTTCTGAGGTTGTCCCACCTAAAACCTGCCAGTGAAGGTAATAAATTTTTATTTACCTGAAAATACTGTGTTTTAAACCTTTTATATTTACTGTGGAACTATTTTAGAAACCTGAGTACCATTGTAGACTGAGGATTTTTTAGTGATGCTGTCCTGTAAACTGCACCTTTAAAATGTGACTGGTCATATCAGAAACGGACCTGTTTATCTTCAAGGTAAACAGAGTTTGTTCCTTCTTTTTCTTCCTTATGTCAAGAGAAGATAAAATTCCCTCAATTTGTTCCTATTTGCTTACAAATGATGAAATAACACTTTTTTGTTACTTGGGAAGATCTGCTGGTTTCAAATACATTAGGCTCCTTACTTCTAAGGAGAATAATACAGTAACTAAACTTCTGCTCTAAGTTGTGTGTGGCTGACCTTTTTTATAGCTGCTTGGCAGGTCTGAGAATGAAACCTGCTAACTCATTTTCTTGCTAGAATGATAAATGCCAGTATAAAGACTGTAATCCTGTTTGGAAAATATTTTTCTTTTCAATAGGAATTGCTATAGTCACTAAATATATTACCAAAGGGTGGAAAGATGTCCAAGAGGCTTATAAAGACAAAGCAGTTTCTGCTGAGACTGAAAAACTCTTAAAGTATCTGGAGGCTGTGGAGAAAGTAAAACGTACAAAAGATGAATTGGAAGTTATTCATCTAATAGAAGAATATGGTCTAGTTAGAGAGCATCTCCTGACAAACCATCTGAAATCTAAAGAGGTAGGTAAACTTCATTAGCTTTGTTTTCTCTTTCGAGTAATGCTTTTCAGAGTCTTGAGTCTAGATTTCCATAAATAGCCCTTAAGCTGTTTTTCAAGTTATTTACCCAAGTAGCTAATCTAAAAGAATGAAGATCTTCCTATAACCTGTATGTTTATTTGAAAATACACTTGTTTAATGTACAGATGTCAGGTTTTGTAGTTTGGGAATTGCATCTTTTTTTTTTTTCTCTTCTCTTTCTTTGATCATAGGTTTGGAAGGCATTGCTGAAGGAAATGTCTATTTCTGTATTGTTGAGAAGTTTAGGAAAGCTGACAGCAAATTCAGTGCTTGAACCACGAGGTTCAGAAGTGGCAACAGTATGTGAAAGACTAAGAAATGAGAAACTGCTAAAAAAGGTAAGAACTTTTTCATAATCAGTGCCAGCCTTTTTGGTTGTTAATCTCTTCCCAAATGTATTTCTTCAGGCTACCTCTTTACAAAATAAAAGGTATGTTCTTTGAAGGAAATGTGTAGTTTATTTTTTTAAAAAAACTGCAGTAGAATACCTGCACCTTTATTTTAAAGCTTGTACTTAACATTTCGCATTTGATTTGATTCCCCTCCCTCTCCCCCCTTCTATTTCTGAAACTTTTCTACAAATTAAGTAGATTGACAGCTGGGATCTTAAATTAGGGCTGTGGCAAGCTTTGCCTGTTGGGTTCATCCATTGCTTCTGAGTCTTGTAATTTAGAATCAGCCATACAAGCTTAAAAGTGAGTGGAAGTCACTTCTGTAGGATCCTAGGAAGTGAATGAAGAAACTAGCATAGCAATTGAGAGGAAAAAGAAGATGGAACAATGAGACTTTATCCTTTCAGATTGCTTTACTGTCCATTAAAGAGGTAGGAAAATAAGAGGGAAAAGAGGGTTCTCCCCAAAAGGAGAACAAAATTTTCAGGAATTTAATGGGAGGTAGAGAAGACAAGTGGCTTTTTCTAATAGTTTTGTGAGTTGGGGAGATTAAAATCAGAACACTTAACTTCTTCAAGACCGTAGCTGAATTGAGAAGAACAACAGTAGGTCCTTTTTTATTTCCATCCCACTGCTCTTCCCTTTCTCTGCTTTCTGCTTTAATCATACATAGTTACTGAGGCACTGGAGAATAGAGAGCAAAGATGGTGGCACAATACCTTGATGGAAGAAAGAAAATGGACAGGCATTCAGATTTGCTGAGGTTTGCTGCTGGTAGTGAAACTCCCCTTGAGGAAAAAGATGACAAAATGTTGATAAATCAGTAAAGCAAAGATGTTATTTAGAATACTTAGTGTGCGGCAACCACTGATTTGGTTTGTGTAGGGAAGGCAAGAAAAGAAGAAAGTACTTGGACTGTCTTCTTGTAGTCAGAGGAAAGTGAATGCTGTATTCTGAAAATAGTTTCTTTGTCCAGTTTTCTGTATCTGATACGAAACTTTTGAGTTCATTCTTTCCCTAGCTCAACTCCTCACTCTTCAGCAGGACAGGGACTTTCTCTTCCTGTAAACCTGTGATAGAAAATAGCATTGGACAATCATAGATAGAGCTGTGAAATTTCACCAAAATTCTGGTGATGGCATAAAATAACATTTGGAATTCATTGGAGGATTCTGGAAAGGGAATGAGGTCCATTACTGGTAGCTGACAAGTATCAGTTCATTCAATAGCTGTGTAAAGACTGCATGAACTCTTCAAATTCAACAAATGTAAAGTAACAATATACTAATGAGATTTTTGTAGTAGGATCTTAATTTTAGTTTTAGTTTGTTACTTTTTTTTAATTTTTTTTTTTAAGGAGTTCAGATTTTCAAAAACTTACTGTTGATTTCCCTTGGCTGTAGGCTAGAATACATCCACTCCATGTTTTGGTTGCATTAGAAACCTATAAAGCTGGACATGGAAGCAGGGGGAAGCTTTGGTGGCGTCCTGATGAAGACATTTTAGAAGCTTTAGATGCCTCGTTTTACAAAACTTTCAAGGTAATATAGTTCTTCAATTTGTTAAGCTTTGTAAGAATTTTTTGTTTTCTGAAAGCTTATAAAATGATAAAGAAAAGTTTGTTGGGTGGATAATGATTTTGAAACTTTATAACAACAATATTAGGAATTGGGATAACCCCCCCCACACACTTCTAGGGTTGAAAGCAGAAGGCAGAAGAAATTAATATATTAATTGTAT
>VFFE01009105.1:248632-262339 GCA_008921705.1 Burhinus oedicnemus
TCCTGTTTTCTTCTTTTTTTTTTTTTCTTTCTTTTTTCCTTTTAGACAGTTGAACCAACAGGAAAACGCTTCTTACTTGCAGTTGATGTCAGTGCATCAATGACACAAAAAGTTTTGGGCAGCGTGCTCAATGCTAGCACAGTTGCAGCAGCAATGTGTATGGTGAGACATTAAACTTCTTTTATTTATAACTATTTGCACCATGAGCTGCTCTTTTGATACAAAGGTGCTCTCAAGCTGATTAGAAATCAGAAGGAAACTTATATATAATATTTTTTGGGTACAGAAGATGTGACCTTGTGTCTCACTGGTAGACCACATGCTTAAAGCTATTGGCAACGAAATTCTGAGAGATCAATTTGAAGAAGTTGGTTTCCAGTATAAATCAAAGCGGTCAAGGCTACTTTTTCACTTATCTTAAGTGAAAATTCGTTTAAATTTTTTTCAGAAGCATTCATAGAATAATACGGATTGGATTAAGAAATTTTGGGATAATTCTTGTGTGCATTTGAGTTATCAATATGGCCTTTGTATTACAATCATTTTCCCCCTCAATTTGGTATTCTAAAACTTCTTGTGTATTTATATTATAGAGGAGTTGAACTTTTGTTGGTGTTAAAAAATGTTTAGTGTTTTATGTCAGAGGGGAAAGCAGAAACATGGAAGTATCTTTAGTTACAGTAATAAGAGCAGTTATTTAGCTCTGATTTTTGCAATGTTTATTTGCAGTAATATTACAGAATATTTGAAGTTTTGAGTGAAGCGTTAGTGCATATGAGGAGCCATGGTGACTTAAATACAAAAGGATATGTCATGTTGCGTGTTTGGTAGGGAATGCCTTGATTCAGACGTTAAAAATTCTGAATAATATAACTAAATTCTTTTTGTCTTCCTCTTTCTCAGGTTGTAGCACGTACTGAGAAGGATTCCCATATTGTTGCCTTTTCACATGAAATGGTTGCTTGCCCAGTGACGGCTGATATGACCTTACCTCAAGTATTAGTGAAAATGTATGAAGTATGTAAAAAAACAAACAAACAAAAAACCAAACCAAAAATATTAGGAAATAGCTGTTGCTAACATAAGAGTTTAGAAGTCTTAACAGTTACATTGTATTTTCTTTGTAATCGATTCTAGTACTGGGTTTAGTCTGTATCAGTATAGTAGGACACTGGATTTTTTTTCTCCCTTTTAGAGGAAGTCCAGCAAATGTCATTATTTCAGCTGCCAGATATTAAACATTGCAATTTAGAATGGCAGTCTTAGGTCATAATGAGTTAGTTTGAAAAGAATATTAAAATATCAAGCAAAAAAAACCCTGAACAAAACTGAAATAAGTGAATAAGTGAACTGTTGTTTAACAAAAAAACCTCTGTGTGGGATAAAACATGAAGCTTACATAAAAAGTAGTTTTTCCATGGTTTACTAATTTCTGTATTGAAGTGTTCCATTTATATATTTTCTTCTTTAAAGATTCCAATGGGTACCACTGATTGTTCCCTTCCAATGATATGGGCTCAAAAAACTCAGACAGCTGCTGATGTCTTCATTGTATTTACCGACAATGAGACCTTTGCTGGAAATACTCATCCTGCAACAGCTCTTAGAGAGTACAGAGAGGTAGATATGCTTCCAACTGTTTATAATTGATGAATACAGTACAAAATAAATACCAGTTCTAAAAATGTTTTAGAGACTGAACTAGTTGTGGCTTTTTTCAGTAAATAGTTGTATATTGTTAAAAACTGATATGTTCTGCAGTTAGGCAGTATTAGTACACATACTGCAGTAATTGTGCATATTTAAAACCACTGAATTGCTAAAAGGATTTGTAACTATCCTACCCTGCTCGGTGTACTGCGATATCAGTGAAAATTTGTTTGGTATTCAGGGAGTATATGAATTTCTGCATTCTATGTATAATTGATTTAATAAGTTTTTTTATAGTTCTTACAGAATGAAATTCAGCTTACAGAATTAAATTTAGCTTTGATTACTGCAGTAGATATCACAAAGTTTAAATGAAGTAATGAAAACAAGCCTGTAGGGAAGGTGTCAGTAGGATGAGGTGATAGTGTCTCGTAAAGAAAGTTCGTTATGTTTTAAAGGGGCTACTGTAAGCTGTGCAGCTTCATAATTTTAAAATAGAACTAAGAAAAATGCCTTCTCCAAGCCCATTGCTATTAGAAACTCTTACTTAATCAGCAAACAATCTTTTATGCTATTTTTTAAACTACAAAAAATACTTTTTGGCAAGCATGTATGTATGGATATCACATACACCCGGTTGAAATTAATATCAGAAATCTTTAACTTGCCGACTGTTTTAGTTTTCTTAGTTGAGATTAGATCCCATTCCTAAATTTGTTCCTTGAACAAGGAGTTGCTGTACTCTGGCTTTCATGCCGCTTGCTTTGCTTTACCTTACAGGGTACTAACTTGTAAATTCAGCTCATTTAGCAGAATTGTCCGGACCGCAGTTGTTGTATTTGTTCAACCAACATTTGGAAATCCTTGCCTTAGCCAAAAACACACTCTTTGACTCCTATTAGATGATTTGATAATTATTATTGAAAGTTTTATCTCAGTGAACTGCAGAATAGCAATTGCCATGTTTGCATTTGAAATAATCTGTGAATCGTAGTTTTGCAGGAAAGTTATGCTAATATACCTCATTGCAATTATTTCCATTTATTTAAAGATATCTACTGCAGGTTAAGTACACTGTTAACAGGCAGTCTGCAATTCTGGTTATGGCATATCTAGTTTCTATCAGTATGCCTATTCAGACAGTGGTTTATGCAAGCAAGATAGCAAGATTTGGCCCTCTGGTATGTTTAAGTTACTGTGTATGTGTGTTCTGATATTTTTTTCTTTTTGTCCTTCCTCTAGAAAATGGGTATTCCTGCTAAATTGATTGTTTGTGGAATGACCTCAAATGGTTTTACGATCGCAGATCCAGATGACAGAGGCATGTTGGATATATGTGGCTTTGATACGGGAGCTTTGGATGTTATTCGAAACTTCACTTTGGATTTGATTTAATTTTCTAGGCATCTGCTTTTCCCAGTGGGTCCATTGCTGGCAACAGACTTCACCCTGGGAATTCCCAGCCAAATATACTTTATTAGAATATGGCACATTATATACATATCAGAATGTTACCTTTTTGTGAAGGGAAAACAAGAAAAGCAGATGAGAAATATCTTTTCTCTTTTTTCCTGTTGCACATAATTTAAAATAACAGTGGGAACTTTGCTAAAAGTAGCTACAGGGTTACCCAATACATAATTTAATTTCATTTATAATAGATCATAAATACTGAGAGATTTTTAATCTTCCCCCTGCCCCATTGCTGTGGAATGCTTGTTTGCGAGAATAAATTGATGAATTACTCTTAGGATGGGGCAGGAAACAAAAGTGGGTTTAGTATTTTTGATAATGTCAGTTTAACAGCAACTTCGTTGAGAGGGATTTTTCTTTGGGCTTTTTTTAATCTTTGTATTTTAAACAAATTACTAAGGTTCAACGGTTTCCATTGTTACATTTCAAATCTACAAAAGAAGTACTTTCTGGCATGTATGAGACCATGTGACTGTGATGCAGTATAAAAGTTACCCAGTGAAATTTTATACTGATAAAACTGAAAGTGGAAGAGCTCATGCTAATCTCTTTCTATCTAGAATATTATCTGGGTTTTCAGGAGTAAAGTGGAATTCTCTTTAGGTAAATTGAGGGCCAGTTTCTGTACAATGCAGTTTCAGAAGCACTATTTTAGAATTAATACGCTTTACAGGAAGTTCCGAGAACTGTTTTTTAGTTGAAAAAGACCTTGGAAATGGCTGGGAAGCCACATTCAGTCCATGTTATAACTTCAGGAAGCATCAGCACACTTTCGGTGAGGAAGATCAACAAGTGCATGTGTCTCAGCCTGCTCTTGAAAGCTGAGTGGGAACAACCAGAAACAAAAAGCTACATTTTCTTCAAAAGAATGTATTCAATGATACAGAAACAATCTTTCTAACAGGAGAGTATTTAATTTCTTTAAATCTTTTTGTAGATTAACTTTACTTCTGATTTCGTAAATTAATTCAAGCTAACAGTTTTCGAAACTACCTCCAGTTTATAGTGACCAATTCTTAAAAACTTTTATGAAATGTATGGTTGCCTCCATGTTCTCAAAATCTTGTTTAGGAAGTGATTGAAACTGGATTATTTTTTTTTATTATTATTATTTTTTAGTCTGATAGTAAGAGTGTGAGTAAATAAGGAGAAAGCTAGTGAATATCTTATCACTTTGGAACAGGAATTGATAGCAATTCATGTGTATATGTATTTAATTCTGTGTGTGTTTTTATATATGTGTGTATAGGGGGGAAGTTAAAAGATCTCTTTAGTAGATTACAGTCTTAGAAGATGAGAAAGGTTTTTTAGTGATGCTTTTACAACTTCACCTAAGACATACATATGTCAGCCTCTTTTATGCTAATTCTGGCTGTTTTAAACAGTGAATTTGATGTTAATTTGAAAATAATTATGATTTATAAAAATAACCCGGTTGTGATAAATGACATGTAAGACCATATTTTTCTGCCTAAACCTCAAGCTTTTAAATGTAAAATTCAAGTTCATATTATACTTTTGATACTTGTAACACTTTTCATTATGCCTCATACTTACTGATTATAAATTCAAAGCTCTCATTCTGTAGGATGGATATCTCTTGGTGCTAAAATGTGAGGTTACATGTTACTGAAAGTATTCTGCTACATCTTATACTCTACCTTACTGAATAAATCAAAACAGTGAGGGAAGCCTTTTCTGACATTAAAACCATGGCTTAAAGAACTGATGGTAGGAATGTTACCTTTCAGTGGACATGAATGTAGTTACTTCTGAATTATCACTGCTCTTACGATACAGCTCTGATAGAATGCTTGAAGAATACACGACTGCCACCAGCTTGTCAGGTGACATCTAGAAAAAACAAGTGTTCCTACAAAAGCTGAGACATAGCACTTGAAAAAGAAAATTAGGTATTTCTTATGAAAAATTTCTTACCACTGTTAGTCTTCTTTCTAAATAAACACCATGAATATGAGGAGTAAACTCTTTTGCTCAATACATGTTAATAATTATTTCAAGTAAATGCACTGATGTTTTGGGGTTGTTTTTGGTAGTAATGTGTTTTAAATTACACAATAGTCAAACATCTGATTAGGTGTTTCCTTCTAAGCTAGAGATGTTGAAAATAACTGATAGATAAGTATCTTTTGCAAGTACTTTTTCTTATTTGGAGTAGTATTTGTGAAGTGATAGGAACTATTTTGGACTAAATATAAAATGGAAACTTAAACAGGTATTTCAAGTAACTTTGTGCAGTTAATTGCGTAAATTTACTGCAAGTAAAAGATTAGGCTAGTTACTAACAGATTGAATGAACAGTTATAGTAGTGTTGCATCTTTGAAAGCAGTCCAGTTTAAAATAAAATTCCTTGAGCAAGAGTGTAAGTGAGGATGAACTTTTCAGTAGAACTTAGAGAAAATGTAGCTCCCTGTATCTATTGACACTGGATAGCTATGTACCATCTTAATGATAGTCATCCATGCTGGAGTACATAATATGCTCCTAAGTATTTACCATATCTCTGTACTAAAAGATCTTGTTAGAAATAGAACATTCTAAATGGTTTGGTTATCCAATGTAAAACTAGCACCAATGACATAATGTCGTCTGCTCTTCCTTTAAGATTTTCACAGAGAGGGGAAACTGAAGTAAATGCTGACAGCTGAAACTTTATAGTGTGTTGACCTTTGTTTCTACCGTTTTCTGTCTGGTTTTGTTATTATCTTATAGTAAGGGGCATAGAAGAATGATTCTGTATATCCTTTTTCCATAGACTGGATCTTTTCTGCCTGCCCATATACTGAATGTTAGGGGACAGCATGACTCATTTGCCATAACATAAATTTGTCCTGATTTTAGTCTTTAGTTAGTAAACTGATAATTTCCAAAATGATATCTGGACATGTAAAGAGGCAATAATTACTGTAATGTTTGGGGTTTTTTTTAAAAAAATAATTAAGTGAGCTAAGACAAAGTTGCTAATCTTAAGCATTAGTTCAGTATACAGTAAATAACTTACCTTTCACCAAAGAGGAGACGCTGACTCAAGTTAGTAGTGTTGTTTGCATTGGAGGAACACTTTGACTACAAAACAAAAATGGGAAACGGGGTTATAATTGTGCACTGCAGTTTACCAGTAAAAATTGAACAGGGGCAGGTTTAAAGACAGTAAATTTCATTCAAAACATGGATTTTAAAAAAAAAAAAAAAGTCCAAATGCAGAGTGCAGCTGTAGACTGGGTGAATGCAGGTTTCCTGATATCTAATGGAATTCAGTTTGACTGCTATTTCACTGTGACCCCCCCTTTGCAGTTCTTAAGTATTAGACTATTATGTCTAAGACTATAATGCTCGGGCACTTTAGCTTTAAGAAAGAAGAAAAGGATGTAATGGTTGGAAACACAACAGAGGTAAAACATTCTTCTGTAATGAAGGGCTGTAACAAATGAACATCAAAGGTCAGGTTTCTTCATGGAAGGGATACAATCAAGAATGTAGAGGGGGCAGAAGGCACTCAAGGTTTCTTAAAAATTGTGCAGTGCGTACATCAGCGTTGTGTAATAAATTGAATAAAGACAGTAATAATTTTGGCAAGAAATAGAATTTCATGTCAGGAATTGTAGACCTGTAGCAAGGAGGAGGAGAGTTTGGGATGCTTGTAGAATTAGATGACAGGCAAAATACAGGGTCTTTACCTACAATCCTCTGTGTTTAAAAAAGAGAAGTTTAAAAGTAGGTGTAGATCTGAAGTCAGCAGGGCCAGTCTAAGTGCTCACTATGTGGGGGCCACTAATAACTGGCCCTAAAATATCTCGCTGCTTAAAACCACTGTTAAATCTGGTTGTTAAATCATTAGGGGGGTTGTGTTGTTCTTTTTCATCGTTGTTGTTTAATTGGGGCCCATAAATGGGTATGGCTTTAAAAGGCTATTTAAAAGGCTATTCAATGAAGTATATATTCTTGACTTAAAAAAAACACCAGCAGTTTTGGAAATGTATTTTAATAACGGCTCTGTCTGTAAAAACACTAGGAAAATGAAAATATTTTACTCCATTGCAAAATGCTGTGCTGCTTAATAACTCATAGCCATCATACCAGAAGCATTAGTATTGGTTCCATTTATTTTGTTTCTTCTCTTACCTTTTTGCTTTGCCCTTCCTTTTCTCTGTTAATGTTGTCTTTTTCCTCCTTTCCCATCTCCTTGTCACCTCAGGCCTATACTTGACTCTCTTTTCACATACAAGCTCTCGTCCATTCCTTTTTTTTTTTTTTTGCGTCTGTTCTTCTTCTACCTTTTGCTGTCATTGAGTGTGCTAGCTTAGCTAAATAACTTATACCAGAACTGATGTCACAGTATTTATCTTAATTTTAAAAAACTGGACAATTTTTTTTAATTCCTTTGATTATATAAATCTCTTAGAAAACATTTAATTTGCTGTTTCTATCAGATTTTTGGTAAAACTTTGTGTGTATACTTTGTTTATTTACAAAAATCCAACACCTGCCTGTGAATGGCTTTATTTTTATGAAGTAACCGCTTAAAATTGGCTTTTCAAGTTTAAAGCTTTTTTCTAGAATTAGTTCAGTGGGTTGGAGCTTTCCATTCTGTTAAATATTATCAAGCTGCTGTTATATGCAGAATTAGGGAAACAAATTAATATTCTGGATAAAAGGGCAGCTTCCTTGCAGTGTTGATTAAAGTAAATCTTCAACGAATAGGATGTAGAAGTAAACCTAAGCAAAGAATCATTTATCTTGCTTGTGCTTTTAATCTTTTTATTTAAGCATTTCATCAGTTTATAGGTTTATTTTGCTATTTGCATTGGTTTGCAGTGAACAAATATGCTGTAAGCAAGCTGTTATAACGACTTTATTGCTGGAATGGTAGAGGTTTCATCTTACCACCATACAGTATAGTGTACAGCATTGCTGAGTAAGCGTTACAGGGGGAAAGGTAAAACACTAGGACTGTATTACGTATGTGCTGCTCTGAGAGCTGAGATTTAAGATGAGCTAGTTTCAGCAGAAAGTATGGTGTCTTATGTGTGCTTACGTTTGGATTTATAATTTTGATACTTGTAAAGTGTGGTTTCTTTAGGTATTTCTGTATTCTGAATTTAAGTTTAAATATATATATTTGCATATATATATATGTGGTATGTTGAAAACTTTTACAAATGCTTCATTAACAAATAATGAATATAAATAGCTGTTTTCCTAATGTTACCAGCTTCTTAGAATTAAGCACAACTAGTTACAAATAAAGTATCTTTTCTATTACATTCTCCTATAAAAGTGCAGTTCTACTCTTTAAAAATAATTCTGCGTAAAGAAGCAACAGATGGTCACATTAACAGCTCTATCTGCTTAAATAACCTGGTGTTTGTTTCCAGCTTCTCACGCTTCTTAGGAGCATGATATTTAAGCTGGATGAGCAGGTATGTCTTAAGTGTAAGTACAGAATCTTTTAGTGGATAATTTTTACTATTCAGATCCCAGGGCAAGCATTATTTTAAGATAAAAAGCTTTGTCCTGGAGACAATGCTAAGCAAAAAATATGGAAATTTTTAATGACTCTTTTTGAGTGTGTCGTGTCCCCCCCCTTTTTTTTTCGAGAGTGGAACCACACTTTAACCACTGTATCATGTTTAAATAACAAACTTAACATCGCTTTGTGCCATCGAATAATGAAGGTACTGTCTTGCTGCTACTTTCTATGAAATGATACAAAGTTAATGAGAAACTGTTTGGATGGGGAGCCTTAATATGGCTAAAAAGAAACATAATTAACCCTTTGAGTGCCTTAAGACATAGCTTATTTAATAAACGGGCACTCACTTGGATCTGCAGGCATACAGCATGTTTTCTCAACAGCTGGAATAGAGTATTGCCTTAAGTGACAATGCCCTGGGATTTTTGAAACTTAGAACTCAAAGGGTTATTTTAGACTACTATTTTGGGAAGTTTGTTTTTTTTAAACAGTGAACAAAATGAAAAGGTCTTTGAAAAATTCCTTTGCATACTATTATTGTTATTTTCACATGATGGATTTACCAACTTTCAGGTGCAAAATTATTGTTAATCTTCTGAGAAAACATAACTGGCCTAAGAATTGTACACAGAGAAAAAAGAATACTTGGTTACCACTGTATGTGCAAAACAAATTGCTTTATTAAGTATAAATTTAGGGAGAGATGCACAGTAGTGTGTGTTTACCTTGATGAGTGTGTCCTTGTAAACAAAATTTTAGTAAAGCAGTGATGAAACTAGCAAAATACAGTAAACAGCAATAATAAATGAGGTCAGTGTGTTTAATTAGCTCATTACACGTTAAAGATGCACAGTGCAGGCAACTGTATACTAAAGACTTTCTACAAATGATGCGGTTTCAACTTTTTCCAAACCCGCATCACAAAAATGAAGCTGACAAAATTACACGATACTCTTACAGTCCGAATTAGCTGGAGTTGAAGATGAATGTGATGCTTTTTTCCCTTGAGGAGAAAAAAGTAGTTCAGGGGCATGCAGTGCTGAAAGCAGTGGAAATAACAGGAGCCTTATTCACAAGAAGTGAGTAAAAATTCATTGACTAATGTTTTTATTCTAAACTGTGCACCTTTAGTAGTGTAATGGTCCCTTTTACTGAAGAATGGGATATAATTTTCTACTTGCATATGAACTTTCTTGAAATAACCAAGAGTCTTGGCATTTCCTGGTCTGGTTTTGGATGTACATTGTACTGAAACTATTGAATTTTAGATATTTCTTTTAGACATTTAACTGCAAATTAAAATCGCTAGTAAACTGCATTCTGACTGTAGAATTTAAGTACTAAATAAACTCTATGCATATTAGACCCATTTTACTTGGTCTTAAGTTTCATAATAGTGTTGCATTGATCATCACGGAGTTTGTAGCTGCACAGTTTAGCGACAGTGAGCTGTCTCGTTCCCCTAGAAGGATATTCCTGAATGACACTGTATAGACTGATACTTCATAATGCAGAGTAAAGGTGAAAGCAATTACCTACCCCTCGAAAGCTGCAAGAATCTTTATTCCCTTCTCTGTAGCACCTGGACATACAATTTGGTAGCTAGGTGGCCAGACACTGAAGTGTAAGAGGCAGACATGCACACAGCAGTATCACTACAAACTTGTTTTGCTTCATACTTTCTTCATGATTACAATTTGACATTCAGAGAAGAATTAAATTTAAACAAGCCATTAAATTGAACTGACCATTTATTGTAACTGTTGGAACAGAGCTAGAAAGCAAACTAATTTGCAGCAAAAAACCTACAGGATTCTTCTTGTACAGTCTATACTTCTCCAAAGCATAGTATCAGGATGTAATAGCAATAAAATGACATCGCTATCTCACACTTAGAGCCCAAGCGTTTAACATAATGTTTTTTATCATCATTTTGCTTGTGGCAAAGCTGAGGCAAGGACATCAAGTAATTTGCCAAGTCCATAAAATCAGTGTTGGAGAATGATCTATGATTCAGAAATCCATGGCTTGAACTTGTTGAGTGCAGCTGATGCAGTGTATCTTTGTGATCTTCTAACTTGCCTGAAATTCTCATTATACAAAGGAAGACTAAGCTAAGCTAGATGGCTGTTCAGGATTTTCTTTTTCACTTGACATTGATGAACTAATGGAAGCAGTTTGCCTTCCTCATGAAGCCTTTGAGTATCTGTAGCACCTCCAACAAAAGTCCCGTTGACAAACACTCTTGGGACCTATCCAGAAAATGAAAATTGCATCAGTTATTTCTTGGAAAAAAGATGAAAATCTAAGCAAGCCCACATGGACTCTAGTATACACGCAACAGTTATGTTCTTACATATGCCTGTTTAATATTACTGTACAACTTGTACGTTTCCATAATATTTACAGAGATGGGAAACTTTGTTCACATGCCCCTCAAAAGTGGGATGAAGTCACTGCATGGGAGACTGTAAGAAATTAAAATAATTGAGTCAAGTGAGTATATAAAATTATTACAAGATAAGTGTTAAGCACAATGCATTAAATATACCCATACAAATGAAAACTGCCTTTGATACTTCAGTTATCTTGGTGGAAGTATGGAAAAGATCACCTCAGAGGGATGGCCAGAGGGCCTCAAGAGGAAGAGATAGTACAGAACCCTTGTCTTTAATTTAGGAGCTTGTATCCGAAGTTTACTTCTCTCAAAAAATGAAGAACTTGATATGGTCATAACTCATGAGGAACACGTGTAGTTTAAGTTCTTTGCTTGTTACATGTTAAGAAAACATACTTACTGTTCTGCCACCAGTCATCTGTTCAAGAATGTCTTGGAACTGACTTCCATTTGTATTCATGTCCAGTTCTACAGCTGTATAATTCACATTCATATCCTCAAAAAGTTTTTTTGCCATTTTGCAGTAAAGGCATGTTGTTTTAGAGAAAATCACCACACAGTTGTCTGAAATAATCTCCTGTATGTTCAAAAGAACGTTCAAGTCAGTGTGCTTCGTTTTTAAGTCAGTGTATTTTAACAGTAGCGAGCAGTCATGAAAACAAATACAGAAGTTAAAAATCTGCTACTATGGTTACAAATACAGGAAAATTACTCGGTAAAAGGCTTTCTGAAGTATTTTTAACAGGGACAACTGAGGAGTTCCCAGCCATGCTGCAGTGATGGTTGGCTACTTCTGAAGAATCTGTACTTTACACTGTACTTTATTCTCAGTTTTTTACGGTAAAGTGAAAAGCTAGTTTAGCTTCTAAATTTTCCCTACTTACAATCTGGAGCCACAAGAATCTTAAGGCGAGGAATGAACTCCTTTTCTTTAAAAACAAGGGGCAGAACAGTGACTTCTATCAAGGCATCTGTCAAGAAGAGACCATCACCTGTATGGTGGATGCAAAACACACCCACCCCACATTTGTTGCGAAGATCTCTATGGTGGCCTAGCACCTCCTTTAGGGATGCATCCCATACTTTCACATCAGAATAAAAATTGCTTCCTACTTGACTACCAGTCAGACTCTGGACCTCAAAAAGTGCAGTTGCACTTGGACAGACCCCAAACAGCATCTGCGCACAAGTGCAGTTGGCAGTGAGGCACAACTTCAGCACTTTGCAGAACTACATGGAAGATAAAGTGACTTCTCCTCCACTTAAGCTTTTCAGTAAAAGGTATGCTCTATTCTTTGAGTAGAATACCTGGAATCAGTTAAAACTTAGCAGTATCTTAACTTTCAAGAATGCTATGATCTTCTTATGGGAGCTGAGAAATGGCATTAATGATCTCTACCAGAAGCACTGCTGGCACCTATGAAGCTGTGTATGACCTGTGCTTGACTCCAAAACTGAGCAGAATGGTTGTGGATCATGTGGTATAACTGGCATGCAATGGTGCCAACTCTGAATCCTCTTTTGCTCTGCAGTCACAGACCTCCTATGGTCTGCCAAACAAGCTGCATCTCCTTGAATTATTTAGTACAGCTTTCCCTGTCCCTAAGGCAAACAGGATGTGCTGCTGGCAAGCAGAGTGACAAAAACGGTTCCAAGTAGGAGAAAGAAATACCCCTATTACCTTACTGTGAATTCAAGGGGATTTCAGACTGTTATTTAGTATCAGTAAATTTACTTCAAAAACAACTTACTCTTTACATATTTACTTTACTTGCTATCAGTCATTTTACAAGGTTTAATCCCCAATATTGACAGCAGTACTGAATTTGAGCAGAGGTCTGAAAAAACATAAAATGGATGTAGCCAAGGAAGATCAGGTTCCAGGGCTGCGGATAAACAATGCTGCCAGTATTAATTAATAAACGTAAGAATCAGGTTCAACAGGCAGAACTATTTACAGAATTTCTTTGTATAAATCAGAAGAGCTTTTAAGTAACTATGGCTTTTAGAAATGTTGAAAATAAGTAAGAATTGCATAAAAAGTTACCTGTATTTGATTCACAGCAGCATCATTAGACAATCCTACAGAAGCAGGCAGACTATTCCCCATTCTAAAACTAAAAAGAAATTAAAGTCAGATATTATAGCTTTCAAACAAATGACACACTTTACAGTTCACAAATTAAAGGTTGGCTTTGTACTGTTTTGTTTAAATATTTAATGTCATTTCTCCATTACATATAAGTTTACTGAAGCTGCAATACCTACAGTCGTACTAGTTCTTACATGCCTGCAGGAAGATGAAAATAAAGAGATGGATGTTGCAGACTTACAAATAACCAGAACGGCTGTCTTTACACCAGAAATACTGAAGTTTTTTCCCCCTAATGATAATACAGATACAAGTGTCAAATCTGACACCGGGCTGTATTCAACGCCACAACCCGGCTCTAACAGAAGGGACCGCACTCGTTTCCATCAAAGGAGCGGGTCCTGCAAGCGTGCTGCTCCGAGGCCTGTCCCTCCCGCTGCCAGCCGGGCCTCCCCCCGCCCCAGCCCCGGCACCTGCCGCGCCGCTCCCCGGAGGGCCGCTCCTCTGAGGACGCGCGTTCAAAGGGTACGAAGATAGAAAGCAAGCCCCGTCCCTTCGGGCTTGGGCTTGGGCTTAGCCCCGGCCCCACACCCACCCAC
>VFFE01009105.1:262359-355844 GCA_008921705.1 Burhinus oedicnemus
GGGGAGGGAGGGGAGGGTCCCCACCGATCTTCGCCCTTCGCCTCCTGCTGCTTTGTTGGGAGCGAGGCGGGTGGGGGCGGGCGGCCTGGCTGCCGCCTCCCGGCAGGGCCCCTCGGGAGCGCACCGGGGCCGCGCGCCTCCTCCCGGGCCTGGGCGCGGTGAGGTGCCGCCCGCCCGCCGGGCGCGGTGTCCCGCTGGAGGAGAGGGGGGGGCGTCCGAGCGGGCCGCTCGGCGGCGTGCGGCCGTCAGCCTTCGCGGCGGGGCGGGCCATGGCTCCTTTCCCTGGTGCTGTCGGCAGCCCGGTCGGGCAGGGAGGTCTCGCCGGTCCCTTCGGGAAGGTTCCCAGGACGGCGGCAGGCCGGCCGGCGCCCCGGCCCTGGGCCGAAAGAGTAGCGGGGCCGGGGCTGGGGCCAGGCCTTTCCTCGGCTCTCGGCCTCTCCGTGCTGGAGGGGGGGGTGGGGGGGCTGGAGGGTCGTAAGGGGGCCGGGTCTCGCAGGATCATGCGATGAGATAGCAGGAGGCAGCTTTTTCGGAAGTTTTCCTGGGTTTTGCGTGAAAAACAGGCGTTGCGTTTTTACTTAGTTTATCCGGGCTACTTGTCTTTTTCCTGGAGCTTTGTCCCGGTGTGGGAAAGTCAGGGAGGCCCAAAGCTCTGCGGTCACCTGCGAGCCCTGTTGAACTGTGCAGGCGCTTTGCTCCTCCGCAGCCTGCTCCGAGGTGAGGCCTCTTCCTGGGCTGGACCTAACGTGGGCTGTTTCCTCGTTGTTCTTATCGTAATAGACCAATAGAGATAGCGTTTCTGTTGCTTAAACGATCCTGTTAGGTAAAATGTTTATTTTTAGAAAACGTCTAGAAAACGAGGTTTTGTACCTGTTGAATTTTCTAGTATGATATGTATTTCTTACCATGTAAGGGAGTTCTTCATTCTCCTTTCCTCCGAATTTAGCAGCTGCTTGCTTTTAATTTCCATGAATCTCTTTTAAACCCAAGAGAAAAAAAAAGCTTATTGTTAAATATCAGATAGCAAACGTTTCGGATACTGATCAAAGAGAGTACGTTATCTGGTGAAGCCTGATGGAAAAACAGAAGAACCTGTAGATTTCTCAGAAAATCCCACTGTAGTTCAGTCTATGATCAGGGAATTTTTTTTAATTTATTTTTCATAATTATGATATGAATATTACTGTTGATCCAATATCCTTACTTCTAGTTTGAGCGAGAAAAGAAACTTATTTGTTTATGTTAACTTGTAGACAGATTTTTTTCAAACTGATTTTACTTTGCACTCTGTTTAAAACTAGAAATGTGCTATTTCGTTACCTATTTCGGGCTTTCAGAAACTCATTTGGGATTTATTTGCAATTCCTGGCTGAGTGGGGGATACTGGTAGCTAGGCTGAAGAGGAAGAAAAATATTTGCATAAGCAGCTAAGTTTTAAAATTCTTGAAAAGTCTTAGTTCTGTTTTTGCTGAGCAGCTGTATAATTGTGGTGGTTTCTTTGCTACAAGTTGCTTTTCCCAAATGGTAACGAGTAATGGCTAACTAGACTAGTTTCATTGCTCTTCTGTAGGGAACAGAGAAACCGATAGGCCAGCCTAACTCTACTGCTGCTTAGGAGAGCTTGAATTTGGCCCAGAAATTGTTAACAAAAGACAAAAAGCAGCTGGAGAGAAAAACTTTATTAGGTACATTAAGGCAGCTTTATCTTCAAGGCCAAGAAGGACCTGTGGGTGAGCTGAGGATGCTCTGCTCAGAGCAGAAGTGGTAACCTCGTAATAGGTCTCTGTGTCCTCGCCTCTTGTGATAGATGTCTTCTAGAATTTTGGGGGTTTTTTTGTTTGAAGTAAGTTAGTAAATCTTGATTCAGACCAGTGGCTTCTGAACTTCTGGTAGGATCAGACCGCTGTCAATTCACAACATTTCTTGTGAACCACCACGGAACTATATATGACTAATGTTTAAGTTGAAGACACTGTAAGAATAAGACCAGTTCTGCAAGCCATACTCAATAGCTTTGACACCACAGTTTAGAAGCTGCTAATTTATGTAATTGCCAGACTTAGCAGGGACTTATGAGGAACACTTTCAAAAACTTTTAAGATTCGAAGTCTTTTATATTCGGGTCACTTGACAGGATCCAAACTAAGCTTGCAGTGAGCAGTTGGTAGTGGCTTAGGCTTTCATGAAGCAAACCTTGATTTCTGTTTTAGGTGTCCACAGCGCAGTTACTGTAATTGCAACTCTGCTGCCAGTCTGGAGAGAGTAATGCAAGTCCAAACAGCAGTGGCGGCATTCTGTCCCTGCTAGAATTAGAAGTAGTCCCACTAGACATTTAACACTGTGGCTCCTTGAGCAGCTAAGCTGGCAGGAGTTGGCAGTGCTGCCCTGCACTGCCTCTCTGTGCTAGCACAAGTGTCAGCCAAACAGCGAATCGGTCTGAGGAACTGAGCCAGGTTAAAAGTAACCCAGCGGGGGGGGAACAGAAATTAATTTTAATCCAGGTTAGTTTCCAGATTATAATTATATGAATACCCCTGCTGGCACACGAAGAAGGCTAGATGGTCTTAAGAGGAGGTGTTTCGTGTGTTTTGATCTGATGGCTGATCTGTGGCTGCTGAAAAGTGATTACAGAATCTGTTTCAAAACCAAAGGAGGGAATCAATCTAATGGAGAAACTTTGTTTACCCAGTAGAGGGGCTTGTATGCACAGCTGAGAAGTTCTTAAACAGTGAGCAGCTGGTCATAGGTATTGTAATTTTGTGATACTCTACACGCCTAGTCTTGTGTTTTTAAAGACTGCTGCTTGCTTTTGTGAAAGAGACACAGGCCTTTAGTACCTCTATAAAAATTCATGCTTTGAAACATGAAAAAGGAAATAAAGCAATTAAAAATGAATAAAATCCCGGTGCCCACAGTTGAGGGTGAATGGATGGGCAGGAAATAAATTTCTGGTATTAAAAACAAGCAGGTGAAACTTTGTCTCCTGCTTTATGTAAACATTTTCTCAATTTTTTAAGATGGAGTTTGTTGGGTTTTTTGAGATGCCACTCTTAATAACCATTAAAGCAAAAATATAAGTCCTGGACTTCTTGATGTCTGAATCTTAAGATTTTAATTCTTTTCTTACATAATTAATGCCATTACTAAATATGGGAAATAAGAGAATTAATTTCTTTTGCTACTTTGGATGTTTGTACATTGAATGAAGTAAGCTGCCTTCAGATCAGCTTGTTTTAAGTTCCCTGTTTATTGAGCAGGTTCTTTCTGTCTGGAAAATCTGAAAGGATCACAAACTGATGCTGAAATGTCAGTTTAGACTTAGATTTTCTCCTTGCTTACAACTGCTTGTCCATCTGATGCTTTCCCTTTAACGTGCAGTTTCTTGTCCTCCTAATAAAACATCCTCTCAGAACCATAATGAGCACGGGGATTTCTTGTGTGTGTGGTTTAAGTGATGAAGTACCAGCTGTGCCTTGCTGAGCTTTGACAATGCCTCTGGCTCTGTAATACTGTATTTTCAAATTAATAGATAACAGTTCAGTACTTGTTTTCTAAATTATGCCGTTTATTGCTAAATATTGCTAAAATCTTGAATAGCTGACTAACTGGACTTTATATATAATGTTTAGTGGATATGGCACACTTCAAAGAAATAATGAATTATTCTCAAGTGAGATAATCCAAAATGTTTGCTTTAAAATGAAGTGACAACTGTATTATGTGACACAGACTTCCCTTCAGAGCTAAGTCTATGTGGAGGAAGCTTTTGTTTCTACTGGTGCTCTGAATATGTTTAGATACCACCTTATCAAAGATAGTAGTGAAACAGTAAAATGCTTGAAGAGTTCCCTTGCTGAGGAATCCAGTTCTGTTGGCTGTAATTGTGAAGCCAACTTTTGGCTTCTTAGCGTTCGAAAGATCCTATGTCTCTTCCCTTTCCTCTTCAGCAGCAAAACCTACACGCATGCGCCCACCCCATGCAGACTAGGTTTCTGGAAGGAAAAAACAGTGATAGAAAGATCCTTTGTTCTGCCATTCTCCCGGTATTTTGAATCACTCTTCTCTGCATGTTATTCACATATTGGTTTTCTCAGGCATTACGAAGGTAATGTTTTCAACCTTACTGCTAGTAAGGAGGTCTGAACAGGTGATTGAACACTATTCAATCTAGATGATTTCAGAAAAGTAATTGCAAGAAAAGCAGTAGCGGCATTATAACCACAGTATGGAGAAAACAGACTTACACTTCTGTTGCGTTTAGTAGTGTTTGTGTAGCTCTTTCAGGTTCAAGAAAGTTGATTACTTTTTATTTCCTCTTCCTTTCCCCAGTGAGGTTGGCACTCTTGTGGTGAGCGTTTTGATGCTGATGGTGAGCCATGAGTAAAGCCGCTGTACTTGGAGGGAAAACGCCTTCTTAGAGTTTTAATGAAAGTATTTCTTCCTGAAATCTCTGGTTTGATCAAAATTCTGTGCCAGTCTTAAATTTTACAGTTTTGGCCTGGTTTTCTGGTGGGTGGTCTTCCTTGGGCTTTGAGGTTAGCTGGCTGGTTGGGGATGGGGACTGGGCAGTGTGGGGGAGCCCTGTCCTGCTTGGAGCTGGGGTCTGGCAGGTCCCAGGTCTGGGCAGTGGAATCTGTGGTCTCCTCCTGCTGAGGGCTGTGAAACTGGTGGAAAGGTCCATTTCTCGGAGCAGTTGAAGTATTTAGGGAGCAGGTTTTGTTTTGAAACTGGGACAAGTGTTGCTTCCCCTACAAAATCTTTTAGTAACAGCATAAAGGGGTGAATGTGTGTGTCGGGGGGAATTATGTTTGATGCACATAGAGCCAAGTGAAACTATGGTTTTTTTTGTTTGGCCTTGTTTTGAAGGATTAGGTTTTTTTCAAATTGTTACACAGAACAGATTCCTTTTTAGACTTAAAAGGCATCTCTTTCAAACAAGCTGTTTCAAAGCTGAGCTTGAACTTGATGCTGTTGTGTTGCTGTGAAGTAGTCTGACTGCAGTATGGGAGTTCATTGTGATTTTGTAGTCCGTTTTGGTTTTGCTAGCTTTGTGTGCCATTAGTTTCTAGTTGCTCCTTACTTTGACCTTTTGGCACCCTTTTGAACCTTTTGTTCTGTAGACTTCACAGAATTTGTGTATTCTGAGTTCTTCACTGTGCTTTCTCTTGTGGTGAAAATTCTGTCCCATTACACCTGAAGAGCATGTAATACTCTTCTTTTTTTTTTTTTTCATTTGTGATTCAGATATTTTCCTCTGGCTATCCCAAATAAGGTAGACAGTTCCATTGATAATCAGAATAAATATGTTTGAGATGTGGGAGTCTTGCTTCCCAAGTCTTGCTTGTGTATTTTACAACCCATCCAGCTCTTATTTTGAATAGTTTTTATAATTCGTTCAGTAAAGAGGCTTCAAGAACATATATCCCTCACTCATATTTGTTAACACGATTGGTAGTTCACTAGTTTGGCAATAGCCTGATACTATTACTGCTTGCTTTTTGAACTGTCATCTGAAAAGAAAAGAGAACTTTGCTATAAAAGTGTGTGTGTGAGACAAACGAAGAGGTTAAAAGTTAATCTTTGTTTCATGATTTTACAGGACAGGGAAAGAGGGCCAGCCCAGGGAATACTACACTTTGGATTCTATCTTGTTCCTCCTCAATAATGTGCACCTTTCACATCCTGTTTATGTCCGCCGTGCTGCAGTAAGTAGACCATATAAAATTTTATTTTGTCTTGTTTGTGGTAAGTAACGTGTGTAGTTATTTTCAGGGAACAATAGTATCATTTAAGTACATGAATTTGGCTGGGAAAAGGGAAAAAGGTATGCAACAAAGAGTGTGTGTGTGTGTTTAAAAAGGAACACCGCAACATAAGAATCAAATGACAGTCCCTATCAAGGTGGAGTATTTTTCTTGACAATTCACTTCTGAGGATTATCCCTTCAAACCACCAGGTTTCATTTACAACAAGAATCTGTCACCCAAATATTAACAGTAATGGCAGCATTTCTTTTGATATTCTATGGTCACAGTTGTGTCCAGCACTAACTATTTAAAAAATACTTTTGTCCGTCTGTTCTCTGTTGTGCGATCCCAATCTAGATGATCTTTTAGTGCCTCAGATTGCAAGGTTCTACAAAACAGAAAAGTACAGCAGAATAGCTTTGGAGTGGACTCGGAAATATGCAATCTAATTAAAGAAATTATTGGATAAGCTCTACAAATAGAGGAACTCTGAAAGAGAAAATCCTTTTGATTTCCATTTGACTGCTTTCTATGAGCCCGCACTTCATCTTCCCCTGTGCCACATGGTTACCTGATACAGCAGTGCTGCACGTTCTACATACTTGGAACAACAAAATCAAAATACTCTATTTCTGCATACCAACACTGACTCCTGGCAGAGAAGTGAGTGTTAAAAGCTAGTTCTTAATCTTCTTTGCAAGTTTGAAGTGAAGGAGGAAAAAGGCTGTCCTCTCTTTCAGTTTTATAGCAGGCAATATGTTTCAGTTTGTGTAGTTGAACATCCTCTAGGAAGTAATTGTATTTTTAAGCTTGATGGTTATGCTTTCTTGGGAGGCAGGGCATGTGTTCCTATCCTTGTGTGAATGAGTAGTTTTCAATAAGTGAAAAATCTTCAGCAAGAGACTTTCTGAGGGAATAACAGTTTAATGTCAAGTCTGCTGTCTTTTCAGACTGAAAACATTCCTGTGGTAAGAAGACCTGATAGGAAAGACTTGCTTGCATACCTAAATGGGGAAACATGTGAGTGATGCTTTCTTTTAACTTAGCCACATAGTGTGCTTTACAACTTCGTATTTATGGCACAAGTGAGGGCTAGGAGGGGAGGGATGGTTAATGGTGGTCAGTTTGCAGCTTAACTGAATACGTTCAAACTTCTCAAATGAAGTTAGGATTTCTTTTATTTTTTAATTTTATGCTGAACTTAACTATTTTTATGGTGCTTAGATAGTAGCTGCATTCCTACATACATGTTTGGAAGTGAGCTACTTTTTTATTACTAACATCCTTTGGTTAATAGTTATGTGTTAGAATGCTTAGCATTTGTATTTTTTCCTTCTCTAGACTGTAGGAAACTTTCGGTAGTGCATTGATCTTAATGCAGTAAGTGAGTGGGATAAAATCTTCGGTATAGTAAAATATATCAAATCACTGCTTTGTCAGTCTGCCAGATTTGCCTAGTATTCCGTCACCTTAAAACTTTTGTTAACAATACTCAGAGAAAAGAGGTTTCTCTGAGAGAAAGATAAATATGGCTTACTTTTGTAAATTGCTCTGTTTTGTAGGTGGTCTTAGAATTTTAAGTGTACTGGAATATGAGATTATTTCTGTAATAGGCAGTAAACCATTTTTTATACATATTTTAAGGGGAACAGCAGGTTGTCTTTATTCCAAAAACTAGACAAACTAGTAGATCTTGATTCCAAGTTATCAAGTAATTATCTTTGTGACTGTTTTCTTTTATGTTGTGTATATGGATCATAGAATCTCTAACTAATTTATGTTGGAAGGGACCACAGGAGGTTGTCTGGTTCAGTCCCCTTTTCAAAGAAGGGCCAAATGACCCTGAGTAACCTGATCTAACTTCATACTCAGTCAGCTTCTGAATGTCTCCAGTTTCAGTGTTTGATAGCCTTTGCTACCTAGTATCTAGTTAGCACTTCCGTTGTTGCAATTTATCTGTTGTCCTTCTTCCTTTTATGCTTAAATATGTTTGTAAATCTTTTGTACTTAAATGAAACATTGTGTTTGATTACAGCGACCTCATCAAGTATAGACAGAAGTGCTCCACTTGAAATTGGTCTTCAACGGTCCACTCAAGGTACAGTTTGACTTAAAAATAACTTTGAGGTTTATTTTATGAAAGTCTACTACAATCTTGCATTTAATGTCCTCTTTTTCTTGTAGTTAAAAGAGCAGCAGATGAAATATTAGCAGAAGCAAAGAAACCAAGAATAGAGGTAATGACAGTAACTGTCATCAATACAAATTTGGGGGATCGTAAATTACAGTATTTATCTGTTTTTGTAGCAGTTCAGTTGGGTTACCTATCCTTTGGGTGCACACAGTACTTCTGTTAGTGTGAACGTGAGCTAGAAGGAGTTAGAATTTAAGCTGCTGATTTAAACTTGGAATTTTAGTTGCTAGATGTATGTTGTAGTATGAAAGGGGGAAGCTTGACCACATATCTGTAAGTACCTGTTGCATTACAGCCTGTCTGCTAAGAACTATGGTATTGGAATAAAAGTGCTATTTAATGACTGATTATGGCTATGTGCCATCCATGAGTTGGCGTTATAACTTAAGTGCCAGTCTTATCTCTATTGATGGATACTTATTTATTTTACTTGCTATTTTAGTCTCTTTATAGCAATATATGAAATTGTCCCTATAATTACTATTTTCTGAAGCTGTGTCTTAGATAATTAAGCAATATGTCTAGTTATTACACACATTGTATTACTTAACTCTGCCTGGTTTTAAAAACTGACTTACTGTTTTCCTTGATTTATTTTTTTTAAATATGTCCATTTGGTTGTCTCCTGTGAGTTACTGTAAATCTGACTGTATATATTTTCAGGGTACTGACTTTGGATTTCTTCCTAGAAGAAGAGTTATCAAAATACCTAAATTCCCTTATTCAAGAATTGGATTTGAACATTGTGCTTAGCTATAACTGCATAAGAATCATAAAAACTTTATGCATTCTTAATGGCACATGAGATGACCTACTGTGGTTGTGATGCCAGTATGTTTTCTTATAATTTGGAGAATCAAGAATTCTGCATGTGAGCCTAATGAGCTTATGGCAATCTTTGTTTCCTTGTCACTCCAGCAGCTCAGAGTCTGGAAAGTCTGTTTTAAATAATTTTGAGATCATTTTGGTATAGAGATTCCAGGTCTCTCCTGATATGTGGCCGTGACTGGTTTTACTATGCTTCAGCCTTTTGAAACCGTCTTTTAGCAACAGGACAGCCTTGATGCTGTTTTAAGTTTGGTGGGAAAATAAGACATATTGAACACAAGTTGTACCAGCATTAAGCAGCTGAAAAGATGGTCTAAGATTGCATCTCTCTACTGCTTTCTCAAATTACACATCTGTCTGAAACCTGGCTTGAGTAACTAGAGGCTTCCTTACTCTTGACTTCTTTTTTATATTTACTAGGAATGCCATTTATAAAAGTCCTGCGCCAAAATACAACAGTTCTGAGCAGTTCTTTACTTTAAAAATGTCACTGATTAAATATCTGGGAAAATTTGAGTGTCCGATAAATTTACCTTATATATGTATGTGTGTGTATCTATTGTCCTACCTGAATGTGTGCATTGTTTGCCAGCTTTAAGTTCTCTGTCTGATTTTTCTATTGTTCTCAATTGTCTGAGCAAGGCTCATTATGAGGGAATAATAGTTTACTTTTCATTATTCTAATTATATTTTGTGGTTCTTGAAAGGAAATTTCCGATAGTGTACAGTTAATCCTAGTGCACAGATCAAAAATATTTGGAAATAAAGACTGTCCTTGCAAAGGTAAAAAAAAAAGTAATTCTGAATAGCTTTAATTCTAGTTGTATTTTTTTTTTAAAGAGAACGCACAGAAAATGAAATATTACAATTAAACATTACTGTTACTACTAGGATGAAGAGTGTGTGCGCCTTGACAAGGAGCGGTTGGCGGCTCGGTTGGAAGGACATAAAGAAGGTATCGTGCAAACAGAGCAGATCAGGTAGGAATAATTTTTCTTATGGATAGTGCTTAATTAAAGGACTGATGATAATTCTTGTGCTATTCAAGGCAGCCAGTTTTACTTCTGTCCAACAGCTTGCAGTGGAAGTCTCCCTCCCTTAGGTGCTTTCATCTGCCTGAGGGGGCTGAACTTCATGCCTGTTCTTGAGTGGAAGTTCAGATGTCATGGCATGTGATTTGGTTTGTCTTCAGAAGTGAACAGACAGTTGTCTCTTTCTCTCAGCAAGTCTGCCAACTGGTGTTCCCCAGGGGTCAGTAGTGGGTCCAGTCCTGTTCAACATAGTCATCAGTGACCTCGGTGAAGGCATAGACTGTACCATCAGCAAACTTGATGATGACACAAAACTGGGAGGGGTGGCTGACACACCGGAAGGTGTTGCTGCCATTCAGCAAGACCTGGACAGGCTGGAGAGTTGGGCGGAGAGAAACCTCATTAAGTTCAACAGAGGCAAGCACAGGATACTGCACCTGGGGAGGGATAACCCCATGCACCAGTACAAGTTAGGGACTGACCTGCTGGAAAGCAGCTTGGTAGAAAAGGACCTGGGAGTCCTGGTGGACAACAGGATGACCATGAGCCAGCAATGTGCCCTTGTGGCCAAGAAGGCCAATGGCATCCTGGGCTGCCTCAAGAAGAGTGTGGCAAGCAGGTCGAAGGAGGTTATTCTCCCCCTTTACTCTGTCCTGCTGAGGCTGCATCTGGAGTACTGCGTCCAGTTCTGGGCTCCCTGGTTCAAGAAGGACAGGGAACTGCTGCAGAGGGTACAGCAAAGGTCTACAAAGATGATGAGGGGACTGGAACATCTTTCTTATGAGGAGAGGCTGAGGGACTTGGGTCTTTTTAGTCTGGAGAAGACTGAGGGGGGATCTCGTCAATGCTTATAAATACTTAAAGGGAGGGTGCCAGGAGGATGGGACCAGTTTTTTTTCAGTGGTGACCAGTGATAGGACAAGAAGTAACGGGCGCAAACTTGAATGTAGGAAGTTCCATCTGAACATGAGGAGGAACTTTGTGGGTGGCAGAGCACTGGAACAGGCTGCCTAGAGAGATGGTGGAGTCTCTGATTTTGGAGACATTCCAAACCTGCCTGGACACCATCCTGTGCAACCCTCCTCTGGCCAGGAGGTTGGACTAGTTGATCTCCAGAGGTCCCTTCCAACCCCTGTGATTCTGTGATTTCTGCTTCCTTCTGCTATGGTGTTTAAGCAGTTGAATACGATGAGCAGAACTGCAAGGGGAAGCTGATTATCTATTTCAAATATCCTATATTGAGGAATGTCTTGCATGGGAAAGGAGGAAAACATTGTGAGAAGAAATCAAAGGGTAACACAACCTCTGTTTGACTCCCTACAGAGGTGAGCTGCTTGCCTCTGAAGGCTACCAAAGGATAATGCACTGTCATTGCCTTAAGTAGTAATCGATATTCAGGTGCTTAAAAACTTGCCCATCACCTTTCCTCTTCAATTGTATCAATACAGAATTTTGCAAAGAATGACAGTTGGTTTTGAGCCTTGCACCATATCTTCCCAAAGCCAAGCACAGAGGAAACGAAATTCCTGCAAGATCTTGTTGATGCTAAGGAACTTGGGTTTAGCAGGATACCAGGCTCTTGTAGTTCATTTTCAAATACCTGAGTTCACAAGTCGTAAAGGTAGCTGCTTAATTTCTTTAGTGTGTCAGCTCCCATAATGTACAATGGGAGTCATGCTTCCTACAGCTAAGGTGTGTGAATATGAATTAATGTACTGCTTTGTCTGCACTGGGTTTTGCAGATAAGTAGTTTCACTTGACAGGCCAACAGCATTCTTGAGAAATTTATCTCTTGAGCATAAACAATACTGTGAATGCGTGTCTGTCCTTTACTGGGATTACATTTAAGTTAGCCTTGCAACAATTAATATAGCAGAGTTGAGTAATTTATAGAATCCATAATTACACCTAATCACATGAAAAAATGCATGTTTTGATCTTCTTCCTCTCTCTCTTGTATAGGTGTACTTAAAAGGAAACTATAGGGGGAAAAAAAAGTTAAAATCTGATTGTCATGCCTGACTTAAAATCAGGAAGTCTAAGGATCAAAAAATCAAAAAGTACACTTATAATTTGAATACTAGCTTGAGTGTATCACAACTTTGTTTTGGAGTTGTGAGAATGCTGCAGTGAGGATTACTGAGTATTATTCATAATTGCTTTGCGTTCAGTATTTACAGATATTTTTTTTTTAATGCTGAATGTAAAAGATTGCCCTTTTAAAGAAAGTGCAAATAATGTTTGCAGGCAGTGAGTTTGAACTCTATGCTTGTCACTCTTGTTACTTTGTTTAATATCAATACAAAAAAGTCCCCGTTCCAGTAGCTTAGTTGTAAAAGGAGAATACTTCACAACCAGTGCTACTTATATTAATTTTTCAATATAATCTCAAAAAAAATTCATTCGAAATTGAATTGAGTATGTGCAGTTAAGAATGTGCAATTCAGTCTTTTTTTTTCCGTCAGCTCACCTGCAAAACAATAGGGCTCACCATTTGGCAACCAAGTTCTGTATTTATGATTAAAAGCAAACAGATAAAGATGTTTCACTCTTCAACTGAACTGAGCTACCTCAAAGACACATTAATGTGGACAAAGTTAGTACCATCTGTTGTTTGTTTGGCCTACAGATTCTGAAAAGGTAACACATCTTCCAAGTGGCCAAGTCCACGTAACAGCACCTCAGCTGAAATTTAGATTAGTGCGTTGACAGCCTCAGAGCAGCCAGGGATTGATTTGACTGGACACAAAATTGTAATCCACTAAAAATAACAGGGAGCTGAAATTCAGATGACATTGTAAATGCAAGTGTTTATCCTGATGTTTTACATCTGCAGTCTGTACTTCTGCTTGTTATAGTTGGGATTTTTTGATAGTTTTTGTGCTAATACTGGGATGGAGTCTTTTGTCAGAAGTTTGATTCTCATGCTCAAAACAGCAATGCCAAGCTCCTGTAATCTTTAAGTATATGTAAGATGACTATTTTATGATTTATAGCGTAGCCATAAACTTTAAGCAGGATGACACTATTCATTCACAAATTCTTTCAGAAGAATTGTTTGTGCAATTATTCAGTCTCATCTGTTATTTTTGCTCATTTAGGTCCTTGTCTGAAGCCATGTCAGTGGAAAAAATTGCTGCTATCAAAGCAAAAATCATGGCAAAGAAAAGATCCACTATCAAAACTGATCTGGATGATGACATAACTGCTCTTAAACAGAGAAGTTTTGTTGATGCTGAAGTGGATGTAACCAGAGATATTGTCAGCAGGGAAAGAGTATGGAGGACAAGAACTACAATCTTACAAAGCACAGGCAAGGTAATGCTCTGGATACTGAGCTATTTTTATGATCCAAATGACAAACTGCATTTTCTATTTTCTGTATCTCTAGCTTGTTAACTGTAGATAACTGGGAAGATTCTGCTTAGTGTTCTAGGTAAAGGTAGGCTTGGAGGACTGTTGGCACAGTGACAGAAGAGTTTGTTCTTACCTCGTTAGTGTAAGCCTAAAATGTATCTTAACATACTTGCTTCAACCATTTAAAAGATACCAAGTAATCGCTTAACTCCTCTTACACAAAGCTGGCTTGAGCCCCACAGCTGGGAGGGCTGTATGAAAGCACCTGTGGGTTTGCAACAGGCAAAAGTAGGGAGTAACTGATAGAAGTAGCAACATGTGTACATTGAAAATCCAAAGGCTGCTAAACTGTGGAAAATGGCAAAGTAGTAAGGAGAGAAAATGCTAAAATGAACAAAACCAGAAAGTGTTACCATGAGGAGGCTGTATATTTTTGTCCCTTCGTGCTCCCTTAATCTGTGTCTTTAGCTGCACTTGGTTATGTGCCATCCAGAACATGGTTGCAAGCACAGCTGACAGCTTGCTCTCTCTGGGCAGTTAGGCTTTCTTTATTGCAGTGATACGTGGCACTAAATTTCTCAAAGCAGTAAGTCGATGTCTAAAAGATTGCAAATGTCTGTTTTCCTGAGGTTATTGTCAAATTGCATCCTTTGCCTTCACTTCTTCTTTAAGTACTGTCACAGGAAAATGATGCTTAGAATTAAACAAGGTCCCTATTTTTATTTGTCTTATTTTTAACAGTATTTTACATAGCGCTCATTTTCACAACCCAGTCTCATGGCATTAGTGGTAGAATAATTTCATTCATGAATTATGGGGTAATTAGTAGGTACGTGGCATGTACCTGCGTGCTACATGCAGAGTGAATGTTGCTTCTTTGAGTCTGAGATTTGTAGCAATCTCACTGCTGAACGGTTGATAAATTAGTAAAAGCCTTTAACATTTTAATCATTGGAAATGCTTGTACTGAAGGAATCTGGGTAGCTTTTACTCCTTTAGCAAATCATTCATGGCATTCATATCTTTATATGTCTTCCAAGTGAAACTTGCAAAGATACTAGGGAAAGAGTTGAATGTCTTATTGTAGTATCCTTGTAATAATAGTGAGATGAAGTAGTGATTTTAAGCGAAACTTAACACGGGGAGAAAGACAAGAAACAAGAGATCAAGTTTGTTTTTGGATTCCAGCATGCAGTTACTTTGACAAGCCTGATGAACATAATAGGCATAATAGCAAGTCTTTATTTCTTTTCGTGCAGGATTGCAGGAGCATTCTTGATAGCATGGACAGAAATCAACAAATGTTAATGTTTGTATTTTTGTACAAGTAACAATGAGAGTAAGTAGATGGGGAAACATCACTTCTTACCCAGGGCTGCAATTTATCCCAGAAGAGCTCGGGGTCTTATGTTTGTTTGTAGGTTGGTTGGGAGGGGTTTTTTGTTGATTTTTTTTTTCCTTTTCTTTTTTTTGAAAGAACCTTTGTGAAGACCTCCTCAAAAGTTGTTAGCAGACTCAGATATGTTTTCTTAGGCAGATCATTCCTTATGTACTTGCCTGTTCATTTAAAGAATTTTGACGAGGGAAGCATGATACCTCTCTGCAAACGCTGTTTTGACTTTTCTGTATGATACCTGAATTGCTAACGTGCCTCATAAATCTATACCAAGCAGACAGTGCAAATTTACAATAAAAATAATTATCTGCAGTCTCTTGATCTCTTCTAGGATGTTTAAAACCAAAATTGACTTCAACAGTAGTATACATACCATAGAGTGTCTGACTTTTTAATATCTGAATTCCTTTAGAACTCCTGGGTGAATGGTAACAAAGAGAGAACACCCTATAATGTAAATTTTATTGTTTCTTTCAAAAAATTGCTTCAGTCTGAGGCAGCTACTCAAGCTCTCTTCTCCACAGAGGAAAAACTACTGTGTGTGAACTTTCCCAGTGTTATCTGTAGTAAGCAAAGATGCAGTGGTAGCTTAAGATACAAAAGAAAAATACGAGGAAGATCAGACCACGGCAAAAAGAAAATTTGTTGTCATTATCAGCTTTTTGGCAAGTTTCCTCTGGTTTTGATGTGTTTGAAAAAAGTACTGATTCCTCCAGCAAGATGCTCCTCAAAATTCTATGTAGATGGCAATAATCTTTACTATATTTATGGAGTATTTACTGTTTCTCTTTTTGGACTCATCTTCTATATTCTGAAGTTTGCTTTTTACTTCAAATAGCCTTTTTTGCTTTATAGAACCATTCCAGGATGTTTGGGGTTTTTTTAAGTCTCCAGTGATGTAGTGTTCTTTTTTAACATCTTTCATGATACTTGCATTCTGCCCTTTTAGATGCTGCTTTTCATTATCTTTTGATAGCATCTTCGTTGTTACATAGCTTCTCTTGCTGAAATTATAGTGGTAGATTTTTTTTTCCTGGCTGTAGGTTGGATTTTTTTGTTTGTTTACAAGAATGTTGAATTTGAATGCATTGATACTCCTGTTGTGGAATATTCTTCAGCAGCTACCTCTCTAAAGCAGGTACTATGGACTAAATCAAGAAGTGCTTTTCGTTTTGTGACTACTTTGGCCAGTTGCTCCAAGAAGCAATTACTTATGATAGCTAAAGAATTAATCGCTGCATCACTTCCCTTCTTGACACTTAATCCAACCTGTAAAGTAACCGCAATCTCTCATGATTACTGTTTTCTTCTTTGGAAGTCTCTGTACTGTCCCATTTGTATTGGCAGTGTAGCCCCTAATGCTCTAACGATTTGGGACAGGCTATCCTTCACTTACTGTCATTCGTTGGTTGTCTTTCATAGTTTATTTGACACTAAGCTTTCTATAATGCATCACATGGGTCCTTTATCTGGGCGACCCCCTCTGTTACCCTCTTTTGATCAGATGTTGCATTGATCCCTGGCTGTCTTTTTACTGACATTTGTGGAGTTCCTGTTGTTAGTAAAATCAGACATTTCAGTTCACCTGTCCTCTCCTGTTTTTAAGATTTCTAGAATTTGCATTTGTCTGCATATTTTTGTTTTGCTTAGAACATTTTGAGGTATTTTTCCATAGTTTTCTGTCTGATTTTATGCGGTTCTACCTTCTTTTGGAAGTAGTGTTTGATGTAATCACTAGTGGATGAGTCATCTTGCACTGTCTGTTTTAAACATCTGTTGGCCTTCCCCAAGTCTGTAGTGTAGTTGTCTAGATTTTATGAATAATGTGACACTTTTATGTAATCACTTTTCAGAGCCAAATTGCATCTATTTAGTCTAAGGGTTTTTTTCTTTTCATAGTAGCTTAATTTTAGAACTATTTGAGAGGATACATTGTTTAAAGCAATTTAATTTCAGGTTTGGCTAAAGGCATGCAGCATAACATTGCTGTTTTGGTGAGTCAAGTGACAGTCTAACCAACTGAAAATTTAGTCAGATTTCAAAAGCAATAAAAGTACTTGATGCTAGAGCTGCTGCTGAATTCCTCTACTATTCTTTTAACAGCCACAATTGTTGGGGGCTTTAAGAAATTAATCCCTTCTGTTTTGTCCTCACTCTTCCTGTGGTCCAATTCTCAATCTTCACAAACACACACAAAAATCAGGGTAAGGGAGTTGTTGTCTTCAGACTTGATAGAGCTGGATATGCTGGGGGAAAGAAGCAGTACAGGTGTAGGGAGAGAAGTTTAAAGGAGAAAAAGTGGAAATTATTTAATCTGTAGATTTGTATTTGGACAAGGTGTCTTGCTGCTCTAAGTGTCTCACGGGGTTTTTTGGTGGCTTTTTTTGTATAAAGCAGACATAGTAATTTTGGATGCTTACCTATGTCACATTAGAAGGGTATGAATGAGTTCTTGATAATATAGTCACAGCATTGACTATGGGACCTATTTTTGGAGAACAGCTTAAGTTTGTCAGGTTTTTATATATGTTAAATCAGATTGAACCTGAAATACTGTCTGGTGAAGATATGTCAGAATTAACACTGACACTTTCAAAACTGTGACTCTTAGGGGAAAATACTAGTTTTGTAACTTCTTTATTGGGAGAACCGTTGTATATAGAACTGGATATCTTCTCCAGTAGCTGAAGTTTTGAACCCATACATTGAATATTTACCATCGTAAGTGTTTGGAGTGTTAAGTCTGGAATTACTGTTTTGCAGAGGTTTCAGTTCTCTTGTGTACATGTTTTTAGGTAAACATCTGGCTGTTTTGTAAAACAAACCATTGAACATCTAGAAAAAACTGTGTTTAAACTGAAAGGGATCCTTCTTTTCGTGTTCTTCCTCTGTCTTTCTTTCCTGAATAATCTTTTGATTTTGATAATCTCCTGTAGCCGGCTTCAACAATCTTTTCTGAAGGAAAACCGTCCTCATTCCGTCTATACTGTAAATGTGCTTGTGGCACTTGAATTCTTCCTGTAGGAACAAATTAAAGTAGCCTGAGCAGGAGCTTCAGCATTCACAGGTATATTTGGAAGGTATATTTTTGTTGGTGACTGCTGATATACTTGATTTAAAAAAAAAAAAAAAAATTATTTATTTTTTTTAATCTTCCAGGTTGCTCAGAAATATTTCTTAGATAAGCAGCATGGTAACTGGGTGGGCTGGGTTGAACATGCTCTACTTCTATGTAGAGAAATCTTAAAACTGGAATCTTGGAAATGCACTAATACTGGCCTTGTGAATTTATAACTTTTTGAAATGAACCAGTGTTCTTATAGAAATAGTGAGCTCAGCATTTCTGACTTTTTTTTTTAAAAAAAATCTTTCATCCTTTTTTTTATTGGGATATGCTAGAGATTATTGCTAAAACTTTGAATTTTGGGTAGCACTCTTCAGTCGTATTTTCTTGCAGTTGCATGTATATTAGAATTAGTTTTTTAAATAAGCTCTAACCCTACACACAGGAGAAATAACATAATCCATCCTATCAAACATGGGAAGTCTTAAAGGTTATACTGCATAACCTTTGTAAATGGCTTCAACTAAGAAGCTGGAACACGCTTCGTGTATGTGAGTCCATACACAGACACACGTTTATATATATCTGTGCAGCAACTGCATGGGACTTTTCTAGCTGCTGGTTTTGTGAATTTCTGGGCCTCTTTTAACAGATCTGTAAATCCCTTCTTTACTGTCTTTCTTGAGCCTCGTGTAAGTCTTCTGAAGACATTTCAAGGCACTCTGGGAGTCTACAGTGACCTGTACAGCGTCTGAATGTTATTGTGTGCCTGGATACATTCCAAGGAAGAGCACTGAAATAGAACCATATAAGTTGGGCATGAGAAATCTGAATTTGAGCTAAACATTTTTCTAATTGAATTAGTTGTGTATAAAATAGAAGAATGGTCAGATGTGGACTCCTTATGCAGGTATCTGTTAATAACAGAAAAACTCTTTTAGAGTTAAAACTTGCTATGGCATCAGGTTATACGAAACATGATCCCTCTAGTTTCATAACCTTTGCACCATGAAATTGTATCTTTTTGTCAATATAAGATTGTTTCTTTATGTGCATATTACGTGACAGGTCTAGGTTGGAATGTGAAGTAAAGGTCTCATTTATTACTTGCTCTTGCTTCACTTCTGCAGACTGACCAATTTGATTATCTCACAATCTGGGTAGTTAATCTTTTCACTGTTTAATTTCTACCAAAAAATTAAGAGAATAGTCTGAATTCTGGCTTTCATATATATATAAATTATCCTCTTTCCTTTGCCTGAATCAAATAAAATGTTTTTCTGCCTTAATCCTGATATTTTGATATTCTCTGTTCTTATGTGAAAGACTTAGACAAGGCTATGCAGCACATATTTTTCTTAATCTTTGTTTTGAAAGCACGGGAATTACTCTGTATAACAAGCAATTTGTTTAAATAAAGAACTTTTTATATTGGTTGTGTTTTTGTTTTTTAAAAACTTTTTAATTTTTCAGATTTGATATCTTTATTGCAGTCCTGTTGTAATGTACTAGTTATCTATAACTTTCCTTTGGAAAAAAAGGTTGATGATGCCCAGTGTATTGTGAATTCATAAAAAAGGACATTAATACAGAAGCAATGGACTCAGCTGTAACTTCATTTTATAAAGCGTGACTGTGAGTTGTATATGTTAAATGCCCTAATCTTGATTTTATTTCCCTACTGCCCCACCCGCAGCTTCTGGGGTATGTTTGCGTGCATAGTGATGAGAAGTCCAGAACTGAGTAAGATGATTGGAGTTTATAGCTGACCTAGCTAGAGGGATTAGTGCCTTCTGAGTATATTTACCTTGGATGTAACCCACAATTGCAAATTTATCTAATACAGTGTCTTGCTCTGAACTATTTCAGAATGTTACTCCTTTGTGGTTTTCTGTATTCCTGTACATAAGTATTAAATAGCAGGACTTTTTGTTTTCCCTAAATGAGTCTCGTCTTTATGGTGGTCAGTATTTTTAGTTTTGTGTTAACACCTGGAAAATATTACCACTGCAGTTAGTATATTTTTTAAATTAAAGTCTTTTATTCATAGAGTTGATCCTTTTAACAGTAACTAAAATATTTGAAGTAAGTGCTGTGAGAAATCACTTTCTCAGTTACTTTCAATTCTCATATTTTTGTTCTGATACCTTTTGAGCATTCTTACTAGTGATGTCACCTGTGACAGGATTAAATTCCAGTAAATTCTTTTATATTATCTTGTAACCGGAAAAATACTTAAAATAATTTTATAGCAAGACTAATAGTGTTTTAATCATTTTTGACAGCTAAAAGGTCTGAGAGTAAAACTGTGGATGTTTTAAAAGAAATTATTTGATTCTAAAAGCAACTTTATGGTTGGGCTCTAGGTGGCAGAATTGTTCTATGTTCCTTAAATTCACAGTAGTGGTGAATTTAATAGCAAAATTGAAAAGGCGAAAGTGTACCAAGTTAATAGCAACTAGTATCCTCGTTAGTGCTTTCAAATGGAACGAGTGTGTGGTTTTAGAATGGCTGTGCACAAGTGTAATGGCATGGTATGGCTTAAGTTCCCAAACTCCATTTTATCCTGTATTTTACTTAGTAAAACTGGGAAGACTTTTATATTGCTGCTAGGCACTAGTGCAGACATTTTGAATACAGCACTTACAGGCAAGATGGGCCAGATTATGAAAATTGAATTTGTATTGAGCAATAATGAATCTTGTTTTGTAAATAGGTACCTCAAATTTGTCTGAAAACTCTGCAGAGTAAAGCATTATGTTTCCTGAAAGAAAATTTAGGTCACCTATGAAATAACTTCACCATTCTTAAGCACTTCTTACATAACTATTTAAAAAAATGTATTTCCATATGCTGCATTCATAGGAGAAATAAACTCGGATTATATATGAGGGGGATTTTTGAGCAGAGTTTATGCTGTGCTGTATCTTCAGGATGTTATAGTGTTGCTGCTCTTTCATACTTCTGAATTAGCCTTCGTGTTATTTAAAAGTAAATGTTTCAGATGTCTTTCATATCATACTCTTGCTATAAAAATTTAGTGAAGACAACGCAGAACGAGTGAGGAATGGAACTTTTTAGTGAAAACGTTTTCAGTTCAATGCAGTAGACTTTAGTAATACTTAAACTTTTTGAGTGGAACATAAAGAAATGTTTATTTGATTCCCAGAGTAACTTTGTGAAAGGGAGTGTCTGGTTTTTATTTTTTCCCCAGCAGTTAGTAACAAGTTCAGTTTCATTAATAGTTTTTTATAGGTTCCCTAATCTGCTTAATCGGCAATTTAAAATAATTGTCACGTACTCTGCTTCCGTTTGTTAACTATATAAATTCCAGTACTTTATTGCGAATTCCTTGAACTACTACTGTCCTGAAAGCACAAGTAAGAGGACCTATTTATTTAGGTGATTCTTTTTAAAATTGTCTACGTGGTAGTATGCTTGTTGTGTACTTACTGTAGTATGGTATGTACAGGTCAAAAGTGCATGGAGAGTAGTTTGAGAGGTACCGTGAGCTCTCGGCAGCACATGCCTGTCAGCACAGTTGAGCATCTTTTGCATTTTACGTGTTTTTCAAATGAAAGCAAATAAGAAAAATGGGAGAGGTGCATGTGTATGCAGTTCAAAAAGGAAGATTTACTTCATCACAACTATATAATTCAAGATCATGTTTCTAGCTGTGGCCTTTACCTGAACGGTTCTTGTATAAGGAGAGGAAGGGTGCTGGTTCAAAAGTGATAAAAATTTTTATTGTCTGAAGAAGCACAGTGCAGAAAATACCAATAGTTCACATAGCTCTTCTACCAATATATTTGCATGCTTGCAGTTGCTTGTGTTTGTCCCTGAATATCAGTCTTGCATATGTCCTACCTTTGATTCTGAGGCAACCTAGCACACAATATAAAATGCACAGCTTTAGGACTATCTTTTTAAATTAGAAGAGCAAGGAGGAGAGAAGATCAACTTCAATGTTGGTGAACAGTTTACAAGTTAAAGATACACATTCTTAGGCATGGGAGAGTGATGCCTTAAATGAAGGACTCCAGATTTAAACATGTGCTTTAAATTTAAATGTGCAAAATATTTTCTTTTAAATATACAGTTCATCAACTCATGTTACATATGAACAATTTTTTAATTTCTGCTGTACTTTTACGAGACCACCTGAATACTGTTTACATATTTTCGTGTCATGCAGTACATAGGAATTGCTGAAAATGTGTGATGGGAATATTGCATTTCTGGTACTGCACCACGCCTTTCGGTCTGTCAGTGACTGCAAAGGACTTAACAGTATGGCTGAGCATATCGAGCAAACATCTAAAGAAGTGTGGTGTAGGGGCTTGATTCTTCCTTCTCCAGCACTACTGTAAGTTTGGACAATGTTCATAGCATTCTGCAGCTCTTGGTCATGCTGGGATGCATGTCCAACAATAAATCCTTATTTTCAGCTCAAGTAAGAGTTTATTTGAGTTTATACGGTTGTTCCTAGGCTCTTCTCTCTCTGCAGTGAAATACCAGAATGTAAAATCTGATTAAAAATTGCTTACAACTTAGCTGTAGGGAAGTTTTGAAGCCCTATAAGCTGTGCTGTGTAACAGCGTATATGCTTCTAGTTTTATGTTAGATTTAATCTTTTATTTTTGTTCAGATGATTGAGATGAAATATATTTCTCTTTTTTAACTCAAGAATTGTTTTCTATGAAGTTGAAATAAATATTTCTCCTTGATTATCATTATTAGAAAAAAGATTTTTTTTATTTTTTTTTTTCATTTTTGCTAGCATGATAAAGCTGCTGTTGTGACAGCAGCTGTTGATAACGCTGCTGTTGTGAAAACCTTTGTTAATGAGCATTAGGGTTATGGCTAGTTACAGAAATTAAAGATAGGTTGCAGAATGAAGATTGCAGTTTTTTAGAATAAATTGTGATATATTTAAGTGAAAGTATTTTTATTACAAAAGGAGTCTTGTTAATGATGTAACTTCATTAAGTCTTCCCCAGCAGAGCAGGCTGATCTTACTTGCTCTGGTATTTCTCCTCAAACAGCCTGGTGTTAAATTAACACCACTGATGGTAACTTGACTTGGTCTATGTTAGTCACTATGTAGACAAGGGATAGAGCATCTGTGCCAGTAAATTTTTGAGAATTTACATACTGTTGCAGGCTTTCGTAAAGAACCTGTGTGACACTTTTTCTGTAAGAGGATTGACTATGTCTGTCCGACCATAGCTGTTGCTATAGATTGCCTTCTGGCTACCACTATTTTCCCTTCCATTTTACGCCTAGTGCATGAGTCTTCTTTTTAGAGGCATGAGTGAGGATGGGTGGAAAAATCTATTACGATAGGGCTTTATTTAAGACAATATCAAAAGCCTGATTCGATATTTGCTGTAACATTTTGCTTCTGTTTTGAGGGTTGGTTTTTTTTTTGTTTTTCTTCTTTCCACAATGTGATGAATTATTATTAGGTGTAGACATGGTTGGCATCAACAAAGAGAGTTTTCATGGGAGTAGCAGAGCTCTAGACAGCTAAAGACAAGAATCAATGGAATTGTCCTTTTACCTACTAAGGATTTTCTTGGGCATTGTTTTTAAAGCATGTTTAGATTTTTTTTTAGACTTAGTGCAGAGAAACAGATTGTGGTTTTGGTGTTTTTTTTTTTTCCTTCTGCTCTGTCCCCCAGATCGGAAGTTTCTGGTAATAAAAATGTTCCACTTGGTATTTAAGTTTAACTAAATCTAGGGCAGAAGCTAGGGGATGTTCATATTCTGATCTCTGAAGGGATGAACAATGAAAACTTAGCAGTCTTGCAACTCTGCAGGGCTTTGCAAATCAGTTGGTACCTGCAGTAGACTTCCTGCTCGATCATTTTTCTGTCACAGTAATGTAATCCCACATCCCCGACCAAGCCAATGAACAGCAAGATGATGATATTAGTTCGAGTGCTTGTTAGAACACTGCTGTTTTTTCCCCTTCCAAACAGATATTAGTTGTGGCCTTGGGGAACCTGCATTTTCATGCTGTGGAAAAAAAAGACATCAGCAAGAACACTTTGTAATTCCATGCTTATTAGCAACTTCTTTTCAGCAGATGGGAGAAAATCCTGTGGGGGGTCTTGGGTTTTTTTTGTTTTTGTTTTTGTTTTTTTTTACCTGAAAGAATTTAAAATTTGGTCCAGGACGTGTAATTTCACACTATTAAAATCTGAGATGCTAAAATGCCTTTGAAAAATTCATCATTTGAAATTTAAGATCACATTAAGAGTATGTTAACTGTAGGTTTTATGAATGAAACATGGATGTGAAAGCTGGTCGTAGCTTCCTTGTGACTGAAAGACTTGGCTTCTACATGGACAATCACTGTTATAAAATTCTTCCTCTTGTTATTTAATTAGTTCCTCCTCCTGAATTTCAGAAGAGTATCTTCTCATTTCCAAGAGACAGTATGTGATAAAGTGCAGCAATGACAAGAATTACGATTGATATGCTGCCCAGTCCACAGTTTGGGAGAAATCTCTGAATTTCCAGTAAAAGCATGTAGTTTAGGCTTATTTTCTGAAGAACAGAGCTGATTTTGATTATTCTCATATAATTGATATGTGCATGGCTCACAGCTCTTTAAAGCTGATTTTTGGTGTTTTTTATTTCCAGGATTTTTCTGACTGAAAAGAACTTCAAATACAGTTTTGTGTGAGTTCTTTCAGTCTTTGTGAAAAGAACTGGTTTTGCTCAAGGAATGGCTTTGCCTTTATAAGTGGTTTTTGGTGGTCTTCCAGTTCCTGCCCCTCTGGCTTGGAGCAGATTGACAACATGCTGACTGAGGTCAAGTGAAACAAGCTTAGAGAAGCTTTGCGTTACAGCTCTCTCTAAATGATTTCTACAAAATTCACCCCAGAAGCCTTTGTTTTGTAATTCATGCCTTGGTTTTGTAATGCCAATGGTGTTAATTAGCACCACTTCAATGTTAGTATACAATACTCTGGAAGAATCTAAGCATTTTGTGAGTACTTTATATAGTATGACCAGTAAAAAAGCTATTTTCCTTAATTGATTAAAGGTTTCTTTTACTGATGAACCATTAATGAAAATTGTCAGTAATAACAGACATTATGTACACATATCTCTATCTTAAAAGGCCTGTTGAGTGGTAACGTAATAAGCATGTGCCTTTCAAAAGTTTGTTTAGCGTTTACCTTTTTGTTTAGAATAAAGCAGTCCTACTAATATTACCAGGAGGAATGTGTTTTAAAAACCTTGATCGGCATAATTTTTTCAGTTGTGCCTCAATGACTTGGTTATCTGACAAAACACTGCATGAAGTTATTAGAATTATTCTGGATCCCTCTTGAATCAAGGATTTGTGAATGTGATTTCCGTACTTGCTTCCTCCAATTTAAAATGAAAGGCTCTATTGCTGAAATTACTTGGTGCCAAATGGAGTGAAGTCGTAATTCAAGATAAATATATAAAAGAACTGCACCACAACATGACAGGGTTGTGCTTGTCAACTATTAAAAACCAGTTGAAGCATGTTCTGCTCTGCTCAAGAGCCTTGCTGGAAAGCCCGGGAGGTGTCTGCCTGTCTGCCTTGCCTCAGCTGCTTCATGCAGGATCAGGGAAGGCCTCCCGAGGGTTTATAAGGACTCTTCCCAAAGAGTAGCTGAGCATGCTTGGGTGGAGGAAAGCTTCTTGTAGCGCAGGGTTGGGCAGACAGAGGGACTGTGCCTGAGACAACCCCTCAGGAGGCCAGAAGCGAGCAGACTGGCTCTCATTAGTGGATACATACCTGAGCCTCAGAGATGAGACTTGTCCTGGAAATCTTGAGTAAAAAAAGTTTCTCCTTCTTGGTACAGCGCGAAGAGTTCCAAAAGGACTGTAAGGGCATGGTAGGCAAGAGGGGAGAAGGAGATTACAAGCACTTTGTGAATAGTTTGGTTTACCTTGTGGTGTAATGAAGCCAGTTAGATTTAGCAAGTTTGGGCCTTAAGAATAGCGGGTAGCAATGATGCCTTAGAACTCTGTTTATGTTTGGATCCTGTCACAGAAAAGTAATCAGAAAGCATCTATTCAAAAAATTGATGCACAGGTTTTGTTTTTCTGTGAAACACAAGGTAATCAAATGGTATCTTCTACCTGTGGTGTTCATACGTGAAATGCAGATAGCAGGATTCACGAGTATCTGATGTGTTTTTCAGAACTTTGCCAAGAATATTTTTGCAATTCTTCAATCAGTAAAAGCCAGAGAAGAAGGCCGAGCACCTGAGCAAAGACCTGCACCAAATACAGCGCCAACGGTAAGAGCAGCGCTTTGATGAATATGAAGGCTGTGACACCAGAAGTGAGAGTACAGTGTCTTGTCATTATTGACTACGAAATTTGTTTTGGCTTAGTTCCAATGAATGCACAACTTTCAAGCATAACTTCAGAGATATTCTTTGACTTAAATTACATTTATTGGTATTTAAAGAGTTGAATATATTAGTTTAATTCGTTCAATATGTTCTTGTTACTTAGATTAAACTACTAGTGCCAGCTTCTGCGTCTATCAAACACTAGTGACATCCTGCATCTATTTGCAAGAAATGTATTAGATGAGACTACTGCCATTTCAAACAAAATGTTTTGCTGTTTTTCTGACAGATACGGTAGCAAATGTTTAAGAATCTGGAACATGACTCATGAGTGGGAACAGCTTGAACTCGCTTTCTTTTGCTTGTAATAAATCAGGAGGACAGACTTAGAGCTTTATTGTTTAAGTCTATCTAGGTATTAGACAGGATTTGTTTTGTATTGTAGTGTTTACTATTGAGTTCTATTAAAATAATATATTCTTGAACTCAGTGGCAGTCTGCTATGAAAGCTATTTAATCATACTTGGGTTTGGTTTTGCTGCTACTGTATTTAACACATAACTAAATTAAATAGCAAGATTAATTTCAACATTTAAATATTTGCTTTGTGTTGAATTCTGTAAATTGTGCATGGGACTATTCAAAAGTCCCATTCAGAATAGTTGTGAATATGTAACAGCCATCCACAAAAAAGACTGGATTGATATTTAGTGTGCCTCTACATTGATGCTTTTTTAAAACTTTTTTTCCTGGAATGCCTTTTTTCTTCTCCACATTTGTTTTATTCTGTAGGTTTAGGAGAATTTTGGCTTAATCAGGCTAGTGAGGAACATTTTGTGTGTGTGGCTGAAGGCTTAATCATGGTTGTCAGTTGACAGGTTTTTTTCCCCCACTAATTCTTGAGATACTACAAAAACTCAGTGATTTCATAAAACTTACAGATTGTAGCTAATGTAGTTTGTTACTGCTACTTTAGTTTTGCCTCAGGTTGTTGTCATTGCCTTCAGTATGTACTTCTAAACTCCATTTCTGTAATACTGTAAGTGAATGTTGAAGGAAAACATATCAGAAGTTTTCCAATGAATTGAAACTTCTACAAAAGTGAACTAACTTTATACTCTTGAGTAGTTCCATGTAATACTTTAGGAAGTTCAAAACCCACCAAATATCTTTTAGTCTGTTTTATAAATCTTATTTAATCTGTTTTAGGATCCTACTTTACGAAATAAGCAACCTATTCCAGCGGCCTATAACAGATATGATCAGGAAAGATTCAAAGGCAAAGAGGGTAAGTTGGCTGCAATGCTTCTTTTAAAAGAAAAATAAAAATAAAAATTGGGAAATGAAACCAACAAGTTATAAAGTTTGGGTTAGGGGATTTTCTGTGCCATTACTTTTCAAACCTAAGAACAGACCAAAAAAAGGCTGTAACTATGCCTAAAGATAGCTTTTCCAAGTAATAAAGTTGAAAAATATTATTTATTAGAGATTATTTGTACCTCTTAGAAAGCAAACTGAAAGCCTAAAACCAGAACTTCTTGGGGGGAAAATGTACGTGTTTGGGGAAGGTCATATATAATTAATAAAAAAAACAGAACTGCAAATATGACTGTCAGATGCATAAAATGAAATAGATTACCTGTCCTCAGACAATCACAATTACTTTACAAGTTGCTTCCAGTAATTACAAGTAAATATTATTAGCTTATGTCTCTTCAAATTACAAAATAAACCGCTAACAGCGATGCAAAATATTAGTTCCCTTCTGAAAAGAAGATGGAAATAATCTACAATATTTAAGAATTCTCACTTATTTTAAAACAGGGTGGAAGGTTGAACTTGACCGATGATTTGTCTTTCTAACTCAAAATTTATCTTCTGTTTTAGTACCAGTTCTAGTTATTTCATGTTCGTGTCTTGCTGTGGTTTTACTTTGCAAATCTTGTTTGTTGTGATTGGATGTTTTTGTGTTTCTTGCAGAAGGCAAGGCACATTTTGTTACACTTCTGAGTTGCCTCTTCCTTCTAGTTCTCAAAGTCATTCTTTTTTTTTTAATGAAACTTCCTAGGCCTGCTTCTAAGGGCTTTCTTTTTCAGCTGCAAGAACTTACATGCTGCTAAATGCCATTTTAAACTGTAGAGGAGGAATTCAGCTTGCATCTTTTAGAGTATTTGGCTTTGTCCAAATTAGTACCATTTTTTGTTCAGGGAAATTGAGTAACATTCATATGCTGTGTATGTGAATTCTCAGATTTTGTGGAAGTGCTGTACTGTAGCTGATTGTATTCTATTTTGTATTGAAATGACATGATCGCTTTTGCTGTATAAATAAATAAAAAGCAAGAGTACATTACAGTACTAGTTGGATATTCAGCTTTGATTGTAACTGGAGAAAGAAAAGCATAAAATATAACACCAAGGAGAATTTCATGCCGTAAGAAATTTCTGAAGGTTATGTTTTCCTTGCACCTCATACTGGATAATGTACAAGAATTTCAGAATCTGGCTGTAGCCATCTCTGAAGTTATTTAAAAAAAAAAATAAATGAAATTTGTAAATATGCACTTACATATGAATGCATCCTTTAGATTTATGGATTTTTTTATATGTGTGTGAAGCTTACTATAAGAAATTTTGTCAGGTATTCTATTATATCCCCTTGAAGGCCCTGTTGGCCTCAATATACTTTTATTTCAGTGCAGTGGTTTTTATTTACTACTATCCATTGACAATGGGGGGAGGCGGGGGGTAGGAGAAAAAAGCCAAAGCAGGATATTTGCTACCTGTTTCAGCATTGGAAAATAATCTACAAGTAGCATCCATGAAGAATTCATTGTTATAGTAAGTGCCAAGGGAATTTGGGAAAGAAAGGAAGAAAAGGAGGGGGGACGGAAAACACAAAGCAAAACCAAAACCCAACAAAAACAACACTTCCATGCATATTTTTACTGGTACTTCTTCAGTTTGCTTCTGATAATATTTAAAATCTTCAAGATTGGCATATTTGCCAAGTAGTGTTCCTTTTACTACCATTTACTATTAAGACTGAAAAATAGTAAATATCTATACTGGACAGTATGAAAGAAAAGTTGGAAAAAGAAATCAACAGACAAGTGTAACAGTTCAAATGTACCGATGCATATAATTCATTGTGGACCCTTTTACACAAGAAACTTAAGTAAAGGAATGGTGTATGTCCTTCTAGAGGACAAATTATGTAATTCTAGTAGACAACCCATGTAGACAGCATCTGTACTAAAGAGGTGAATGTATTTTATGCTTTTACTGCGTGTGTGCAGTTCAAGAGGGAAGAGAAAATAAAGAAAATAACAGATTTTGCATGGCAGGAAAAAAGAACCCAGAAGAGTTTGTCAAGCAGGTCACCAGAGCAGGTTTAACGTGGAAATTTCTGAGCAGAAATCAAAGAGATTAATGATTGCAAGGTGGGGGGGAAATGTTTCTGCCTCTAATCAATACCAGTGAAAAATCCATTTGAATATGGTCTTGGGGTTTCTGTCAGTGCTGAAATGGACTGGACTGGGCTGCAGCTCTTGTTTCAGTTGAAAAGTTCTTTTGTGATGTCGTGATCGTAAAATGCCTAAATGGACATATTCTATCTGGGTAGTTATCATTATCACTCTGCTTCTTTCTAGGACATGTTTATGTGCCTTAACTTCCCAGTTTCTTATATTTGGTTTAGTCACATACAGAGTTAAATTTGTATTTCAGTTTCCTAGGTGTATTTAAAGAAATACATAGTTTAAAATAGCACCAGTGTAATAGCAAGTTAGAAAAGCGTAGGCTAGCATTGGAAATACAAATGAGGTGTTCGAAAGAATGTATTTCAAATACAAGATTGACTTATGAAAGGTAGTGATACAGCATTTATGGAAGTTACGTAGAATTAGTCATTAATGTCTGGATTTCTGAGGAGAGGACTCACAGATACTAGAGATCTTCCTCAGCTCCAAATTAACTTTAGAAAATAACAGAAGATCTTATTTACTTCTAGGGTATTCTATTATAAAACTGTAACTTTAGAATTATAGTCTAACTGAAACTCACAGTGCAGGTAGTTTTCAAAAGCCATAATTACGCATTAACATTTTCCTGTGCTATTCAGCACTAGTTAATGTGATTTGCTTAAAACTGAGCTATACACATCCCTTGCAACTGTATCACAAGTGAACTCATTCCTTAAAGGATTTTTAATTTAATTGCCCTCAAAATTAAGTTGTAGCCTCCAAATATTCAGCACAGAAGTGAGATTGCAAGCAGAAATAGTCATCAATAAAAGTAAAATAACGCATTTGTCGTTCCTTAAAGACTTTTTTTTTTTTACAGTTAATCTAGTAAGAACTTGGAATTACGTGAGTTTATGGAAAGCTTGCAGTATTGGGGATTTTGGGAAAGAAGTCTGAAGTAAAAGAAGGATGATTATTTAAGTTCTAGGTATAATAACTTGCAATCTTGATACCATTGTATCCATGTGTATTAGTAATCATGGATAACACCTGAGATAAAGTTGAACCCTATAGATTTGTGTCACTCTGAAGCATTTCCACATCTTACCCTATATAACTCTGTATGATTGGCTAGAGATTGTGGGAGGGAGGATTGTATGATGCATGTAACAATGTGTGGAGTAGTGATTCTGGCTAAAGACTGAAACAAAGCCAAGAGAACAACATCTCTAAGCTTTTATCTTTGTGTCTCACCTGTTTGCTCTTTCCTCAGAGGTATTGAAACTATAGGAAGGATTCACAGTAGTCCTCTCCCAGTTTGCATCATGATTGCAGCTTATTGTCTCTCTGCAGTTTCATATCATACTACAATATTCATGAAGATTTAAAGTTTAGGCAGCAAAGAGATGAACTGTTTTTTCTTTGATTATTTGTGTGGTTTGGGACAGAATTTTTCCATTAACAGTCTTGTTCTTAGCATAAACAATTCAAAGCTCACAGAGCTAAGATGGTAAATTTAGGAATTTTAAGACAAGATGCATTAAGCAAACTGCTGAGTTGGAGCCAAATTTCTCTGCTTCTTGTGATGGATCGTTATCTCTGATGCAGTGTATCAGGATGCCTCTCCGGGTTACTTAAAATCTTCATGCCAGATGGGACAGGATTTGCTGCTAGAATGATTTAGATTGCTTTAATAGTAGATGTGAGGGGGGTGTGTGGTAATTGCAAGGTACTGTTCTCGAAGAGCAAATAGTCAGTTACACCTGCAGTCAATGGAACTGCTTATGCTGCCCTGAGTCAGTACTTGGTAGCTTTCCTCAAATGGGAGTCTTGTTACTCCAGCTTTGGTTAGGCAGGAGAGAGAGAGAAGTATTTGCTTTGACATTCTTAAAGTTCTGTGATATATGCCATAGGAAATGTATTAGAATGTCTCTTGCAGTAGGACTTGTATGTCCTAGATATTTCCACAGTGGAAGAACGTGTTATTTGGCAGTGCAACCATCATGCTGAACTGTTCAAACGGTTTTGAGGCGAGGAGGTGAATGTCCTGCAATTACTTTCCTCGACTGCTGTTTCCTTCCTGTTGGTTTTGTTTCTTTCCTGCTGGCAGGCAGTAATGGTATCCTCTCTTTAACAACATAGAGCTCCATTCTGTGCTAAACTTCCCCTTTTGTAGTTTTATTCCTTTCCTTCATATTACTCCCTTTAACTTATTTTTACACTTTATTAGTGTGCATCTTTACTAGTGGTATTCTATTCATGCCACAGACCATCTTGTTCAAACTGTAGTCTGTCTGTCATATCTTCTTGAGCAGCATAATTTTTAAATCCTTTTCAGGGTTTAAAAATCTTGTGCCCAAATGTCATTGGACATTTAGGAAGGTTTTTCATGTCCTCTCCTGTGTGCCTCAGTGCTTGATATTTAAATACATATTTATTGATGTATACGGTTTGCAGGTCCACTAGTGCTATACTGAAACTTTAAGCTGATGTGATTAGTCTGTAGCACATTCTAGGTACTAAACTGTTTTGGATGCTATACCTTGTTTTTCTCCACAGTTTTCTGGGTGGCTTTACCAGAGATCATCCTTTTCACGTGCTTTTTCCTTTGGTAATTCCAGACTCTGAAATAGTGCTGGGCTAATAATCTTGAAGATTCACATTTTCTTGACCCATTGAGTGCATGTCTCAGTATAGATGGCAAAGTAAAGTTTCTATGTGCTGCTCCAAGTGTTAGGTCTGTAAAGTGTATTCCAGGAGCATTGTTCTTGTTTGTTTGCTATTGTTGTTGTCAAGGTTTCAACATAGCAGAAGCCAATTGTTACTAAAGAAACCCCCAAACTTTTAGTCCTATTTAGTGTAAATTGGAGAGGGTCTTGCTGTACAGCCACATGATTTCAGTCCGAAATGGCAAAAAGAATATTGTTTACCACATCCAAGTGTTTCCTTCAGGAAAGCTTGCTGTTGGCTTCCTGCTATTGTAATTTTATGTTTTTGAATTATTGTTGTAGTTGTGTTGGATTTTCAAACATAGCTGCAGTTTTTCAGAAGTATGCCTAGCTTTCAATCAGTTGTAAGTGTTAAGCCTAGGCAACAGAGGATTATGAAGTTTTTAAACTTGAGGTGACTCTGGACCACAAAAACTTTTTTTATCTCTCCTATGCATTGTTAAGAAAGTTTCTTTATAAAGTATTTCTCATTATTTTCTTTTAAATTGTGTGATTTCTGTTTAGACAAAGAGAATAGGAGAACTGGTAGCAGCAGATCCAGAGTTCTGAAACTTGACTGCCTTGTTAGACTTTTATTTATTGCATTCATTTTTAAGGTTATAGGAATCTGCACTTTTTTGTAGCAAAGAGTATGTGCAAGAGATTCACATTTGGACAAAGATTGCGGTCTATCACTATTTTCTGGGTATATGTGACTAGGTAGTTTGATAACTTTCAGTACTGTACATTCTCTTCAGTGCTGGAAAATACAGATACTGTAGTTATTTTTTTTTATTAGTACTGTGAGAAACTTTTAAGAACTTGAATGTTAATTACTTCTAAGATTATTACTGAACTGCTGTATATGAACAGTGTAGCTTAGAAATCTAGGCATGAAACTTTTAACTTGTTAGAGTATAGTACTGAAAAGGAGTGTTCAGTAAACTCTTGTGTAGAATGAAATTTGGTGTCAGTGCTTTAATTACCATGGGTGTGAAGCAGGGTAGTGAATCATTTCCAGGCAGTCTGCAGAGCTGTTGCTATCTGGGGTTTGAAGAGTATACAGCTGAAAAAAGAAGTGGTTATTCAATCTTACTCATCCGCAATTCAAACAAAGTCTTTAACTTGAGCTCTTCAGTGTTTCAGAGACATACTCCTTTGCTCTGTTTCTGTTTGCCTAGACTTCCTTCCAGAAATTCAGGTTAATTTGAGTCTTTAAAGCTATTATTCTTTTGGTAATGCATTAGCACTGAAGTTTGCACCCAGATTTGATGGCTAGAGCTGCAGCAGGTGCAGAATCAAAACGCAGAGTGAGCTAGATGGACATAGAGCAGTGGGCTTTAAGCAAATGGAAGGCACTTTGAACATTAATATTTGTATGCAGGGAAATAGAACATATGCCCAAATGGTGATGGGGAATATAATCAGTCCAATAAGCTGATGCATTAGGGTTCTTATTTTCATTTCCAGGTCTAATTCTTTTAATTGAGAGAAGGCGCTCAGATTGATGCATGGTGATGCTAGAAGGGTGACTAGTGATGAACCACACTGGAAAAGCATATGATTCTTGTGACAGTCTTTGAGTTGTTGAACTGTGAAATTGTGATCATAATACATGACCGGAGGAGAAAAGGTAGTCTTAATGTTAATTGATGATGGTTTATGTTTTTGAAGCGTTAGAATTGATTATTCAGTGCTAGTTACTGTGTTTAGTCTCTCAAGATGTAGTTTTTAAGGCATTTGTTGATGTCGGTGGTTTTAACAATGCTTATATGTTTATAAAACTGATTATATTTGGCAAACAGAAAAAGTTGCAATACAGTTAGTTGCAACACATTAATGTTGGGCTTTGTTTGCATTCTTTACTCCTTAATGTTAGACCTGTGTTTAAAGTATTTAATGTGGACCACTTTATGCCCAAAGGAAATGTGTATGATAACTTTGTTGTAATTTTATTGAAAAATCCCAGCGTACTGAAGACTCTCAAGTAAGTGGGGGTTTTTTTGAACAGTTGTTCTGCATCTAATTCCCAAGTCCAAAGTCTTGCCATGAAGATACTTTTATTTAAAGGGCTTTTTTCTTAAATACTCTTTTCTTAGTAGATGTCTGATAATTTTAACTGCTTCCTCTGTTAGCATCAGTGAGGCTGTGATTTTGGAACTGGAGTTGCAAACTAATTCTTGGCCAGGCATTAATATTTCATCTCTGTGCTGGTGCATGACTCAGCAGCACGGTTTTGAGCTGGTTTGGGAGGGAGGGGAGAAACGTATTGCTTTTGTGTTCTTAGAGGGTACGGTACAGCATTTATGCTGATGTATGCTGGGGGCACGTCCCCTGGTGCTCCAGGTTGCTCTGTGTTCTGCTCCTCTTTACTGTGGCCTGTGGTTCCTCTTGCATCCCAGGTCTGCTTTTGAGCAGCTGCATCAGGGTCAGCCACTGCTCTCAGAGGGTGCTCTGCAAGAAGTGCCTCTCCGCCTTCTAGCATGGTCCTTGAATGTCTTTTACAACCAGATGCATTAACCTGGCTAACACCCTCAGCAGTTTTTGAAGTGGGAATGCAGCTGTAACTGTGGAGTCCCTGACTTGGAAGCATTTGTTTTCTGCTTTGCACAGGTTGTGTACAGTGAGTGGAGCTGAAGGTACTACTGTATGTTGCCAAGCGTACAAACTGTTGAGACCTTATAAAAAGGCACAAAAGTGCAAGTGGGAGGGCTCTCGCTTGTAGCCGTGTTTATTTCTGTAAGAAAAGTGAGTGGCTGAGTGGTAGAATATCACATGGTGAATGTGAGAGGACCGGGTCAAAAAAGCTATATTCTCAGAAAAGAGCGTCTGTGCTGTTACCAGTTAAAGGAGGGTTGCTGTGGTTATCTGGAAGCTGGCAATGGTTAACTCTCACAGTTGCTTGAGAGTTTGAGGCAGGAAATCTGAGAGCTGGTGGGCGGTTTGGGAGGTGGTTTCTTCTACTCATCCCACCCCACCTACAGGTAGCAGACCCTGGGGTCTGCAGTAGACCACATAGTGGCTGCAGTACCTGTTTGCAGGAAAGTAAGTGGGTACCTACATTCTACTTTGACCATTTAGCATGTCTTAGATTTACATTAATATGGAAAAGTACTATGCCATTATTTACAAATTCTCAGAACTGTTTTATTTACTACCTGAATAGCTGTTAAATAGCACTGGAAGGGTCTGTGTAGCTGCTGGAAATGTTCAGCAGGGAAGAGTGCCCCCCTCTCTAGTGCCTGAGGCAACAGGTGGCTCTTGAGGATCCTAGTTGTTTGCTCCTCTGCTGGGAGGAAGGGTCAGCACAAGGCTGGGAGCAGGAAGCTGGTGACAGCCAGAGCCTCTGGTTAGTGGCTCTTGTGGCTCATTAAATGAACCAGGACATGTTTTATGAGAGACTTTTTTTGCAAAAGATGAAACCGCTGGCAGCTGAGCAGAGGCTCGTTCCCTGCCAGGTGCGTCTCTCCCCTTTCATTTACTTTCTAACTGTGCTGCTGGCTCTGTGGGCCTTTATTCCCTTTGCAATGCTGATGGAGGCTCGGGTTAGGGATTTTTAATTAATTGAGAAGGAATGCAAAGTTTTATTAGGGAAAAAGTAGAAAAAGAGTCCAGTGGAAAGAAATAACTGAAACAGAGAACAAACACATAAAACTAATTTTAGAACCAGGATTTCTGCTGAGAGGAAAGAAACTGCAGCAGGCCAGGCACAATGGGGGATGCTGCTTTGCTGGTCTTGCTAAGGGGCGTCTGTATTCTTTTTAGAGTTTGCTAAGAACATCTGGTTGAAATAGTTGGACGTTCTCCATGTCACAGGCAAGAGGAACCTGTAATGGGTCAGTCTGGAAAGGGGAAAGGTTCCTCTGTTGGTGACCTTCAGAAATTCACAAGCAACTGTTAGCCTTGTTTATACACCTCTGATTTATGTCAGTCCAGGTCAGCAAAAGCATCTCTTCAATTTAAGGGAGCTCTACCAAATATTCTGCAAGGCTCCAGGCACCACCTGAAGTATTAATACGCTCCTTGTTCAGAAACAGTGACCTGTATAGTCACAGAGAAAACTGGTATCCATGGAAGTGTTGGTTGGATGCAACTTCATTATCTTTAGCTCAAGTTCAGCTGTGTGAGCCCTGAGCTAAGACTTAATGCATAATTACATCTTGGGGTTAGGGGGAAAGGCAGTAAGGTAATATATAGGGAAGCTAGACTTCTTTTTCTTCTTTTAGTAGAAAAGGCTGCATTCATGTCTGTCTGTACCTGCATTTTGCATTCACAGAAACAACTCTGTAGTTCAGAAATGTTAAACCAGGAGAAAGGGGAAGGGTGGCCTTGAGAAGCCAAGATGAAGAAGGGCTGGAGCTGAGTTAACTTCGTGTAAAACAAAACGTGGTTGGTAACACTAGGCCTCTCCACTTGGTAGCTGGTTATAGGTCTGGTAGCATAATCGAGAGGGTGAGGCGAAGAAAAGTAAAACCAGAAACAGTGTTCAGAAAGTAGATACCTATCTCTGTGGTGAGAGGAGTTATCATTTTTCAGCTCCTGGGTATCTTTTTCTAGGCACTGGAGAGTTATTAAATCTGGGAAACTTTTCTGCCTCATTTCCTACAAGTGTCTGATAATCTTCATCTAAGGAAGAAAGGATGAGCAACCATAGATGCTTCCCAGAGCATCTGCATTGTTTTCAAGGTTGTCTGGGTTTCAATTTAAGTTAATTTACTCATGATAAGAGCAAGAAGCTCTAACAGTCTGGAAAATCTAGTATTTTTCTTGGATGTTTTGTAGGTTCAGATATGAGCATTACTTTGATTCTGCATTATTTTTGTTCTATTATATTTTTGTACTGATAGATTGTATGAAGGTGGTGTAATAAATGGCAAAGGTCTTCCAATTCTGAACAGCTGTTTCTGCACAGTATCAGTTACCTTTACCCAAGTCTAGTTGAAGGAGCCCAAAAGTTGCTTAGGTGTAGACAAATACTTGCTTGTCATGGTTTGATTGGTGATTATCAAGCCATTTTAAGTATGAATTAATTGGGTGGTTGGTTGTTGGGGTCAGGTGACAGTAGATGCATGAGGCTAGGGAATTTACAAAAAGAAAAAGGTTTTCTTGCAAGTCCTGGTTGCAGTATTCAGGAGCTAACTCTGATTGTAGAGCACTGAGAAAAGGAGGACAGAAAAAGGAGTATTCAAAACCAAACAGGCTAGTGGCAGCAGGTTTAGTCACTGAGCGCTTGCAGGTTTCTGGCCCTTACTCAGCATAAATTCAGTCTGGTAGAAACTAATGAGAAAACCCAGCCCCAAAACACCACTTTTTATCACCTTTAGTCTGGTAGCATGAATTCATGCAGATCGTCTCCTCTGTATCATATGACAACAACATTGTTGCTCTTCTGCACTCCAGAAGTGAATTTATCATGTTAAGTGGCCACCGTTTTATAGTCAGCATGTAAACTGGTTTCTTAAGTATATTTTTTTTTCTATTAATACAACTACAAGTTGAATATGCTGCATTATAATGCATTTTGGGAATATGAGGTACTTCTCCATTTTGTAGTGAAGAGAATTTCTGAGACTGCATGCATGTTGTAACGTATTCTCACAAAGATTTAAATTTATATCCTTTCTCTGGAGTGGTTTGAATGATTCCATGCAGCAGGAAATCTCTTCTGCTTAGAGAAAGCAGAAATATCAAATGGACCTCTGTCTAAGGAAAATGCAGATTTCCTAATACTAGGTTTTGTATTGTGAACAGAAGCTAAACCACTACCAATAACAAGATGCGTTCTTTGCAAAAATAATTTCAAAGATATTTCCAGTGTTGTCCATTTAGACATGACATCCCTGTGTTCATAATGGTTTACAAGAGACTGTTTTCCTTTGCAGAAACGGAAGGCTTTAAAATTGATACCATGGGCACCTATCACGGAATGACTCTGAAGTCTGTAACGGTAAGCTAAAAGTCTTTTCTTAAACATGTTTTAAAGAAACGATGGTGTACCTATATATGTATATCTCTGTCAGTCTGGCCTAGGCTCTGGAAGGTCACTTTGGTTGACTAACAGAATTGATGAAAGTTCTTCTCTGTGAAAAGATAAAACATGTTTTGATTTGGTCTGCACATTTTAGAGATCTTTGCTCAAGGGATTTGTCTGCAGTAAAAAGGTGTGCTGGGAAGGCTTTGCTGGCAGGTGGTTCTTGTGGAGATGCAGCCTTTTTGTGCTAAGATATGCCTATTTTTGCTAGCCTTATGTGTGTCCATGAAGGACATCTTGCATAATCAGAACTAATGAAACTATACTCACAAAACTGAAGTAATAAAACTAGGTTTTGGAGTATCGCTCTGTTTCCTACTCTGCATTTAATAACAATAAATTTGTTTAGTGGTGGAAGAATTTGACCTCTGCATTACTGTTGAAGCTTTCTAGACTAGTGAGACAGACTTCTTTTGTAGGACTTTACAATGCTGTCAGTGGAATTGCACATACACAGATGAGAAAGAGAGACCCTCAAACAGATTTCCTTTTTTTTTTTTGGCCAATATTTGTCTGCTTTTGTGGAAGTGGATTGAGTGCTCTCAAACAAATACTGTTTTGATCTGCTGGTAAGTAGGACAGATGCAACAAAACTAATGTAGAGCCCTCATTAAGGTTTTTGCCATCTGCATACCTATATAAATCTGATGAATAGACTGCACTAAAGACTCTCCTAAATCCACGCGCTACTTCTACTTTGCACTCCTAATTTGAACATAAAATAGTATCTTGAATGTAAATTTCTTAAAAATTAGAGCTTTTTCTTGTTTGAGGAAAGTTCTTGCCCAAGTCTTTCATTCCCAGCCTCCTCTGGACTTAAAAATACTTAAAAAAAAAAAAAAAAAAAAAAAAAGAAGGGTTGGGAATACTTTAAGGAAGGAATCTACTTAGTTCCAAATAGTGTTGTTTCAAGATTAGTTCAGAAATTGTTTCGGTGAAGGAAGAAAATAACCCTTTATGTCCAAAGATCTGTTCTTGAACCTTGCATGAATTTAGGGCTGCTTTGTGAAGGATCAAGCAGTGTTTTTATACCAAACCCAGGTTTCTATGGTATAATGTGTTTGTTGCAAGTGGTAGTGACTTGAAATGACTTAGTAAATAGGTTCTGTTTAACTTGCCCTGTAGGGAGGAAAAAGGAAAAAAAAAAAAGGACAAAAAAAAGAGTGCAAGATTATAGTAAAATAGAAATGCCGGAAAGTTTTAAGCTTGCCAGTATAAAAACTGCAAAAGTGAAGGGATGCATAGTAACTCTAAAAATGATTTTTTTAAGTTCATTGAAAAATAATTAAGGTTTTTTATTCTAGGAATCCTAGCTCACGTATTCAGCATACTACCTAGAGTTTTGAGGTGGAGTTATTAAACCATCCTTGCTAGTTTCTTCCGTTAAGAAGGAAAATATAACTGATATTAAATTACGAGTAAATCTTTTTGCAACATAAACTAGAATTTTTTTGAAATAACTATTTAAGAGGTATTTCATGACTACACATAAAGCATCATCTGGTGTCATGAGAAATCTTCAAACTCCATCTGTCACTTAGTGTTTTTCTAAGAAAGAGCTTGTAAGGGATTTTTTGAGCCTTATTTTCCAGACTATTAAAAAGGTGCCCTAAATGTTTAGCTCATTCATAAATTGTGGTGACATACTGACTTTGTGTTTCAGATGGGGCAGAAATAAATCTGTTAAGTGTGTGGCACCGAAATTCTCATCTGTTTTTGTTTAAACTTTGTCACAGTAATGGACACATAGTTCTAAACCAGAATCTTCAGATTGTTGTTTTGTACAGAATACCTAAGACCCTACCAGTTAGCAAATTTCACATTATGCTTTTACTTAGCTTTTTTTCATTTTGTTCCTATTTTTTAGGCTAGACAAAACTAGGGAGGAAATGAGAAAGTAATTTCTTCCCCTAGAGGTTTAATGGAGAAATACATTATACTCATTGGCTAAATCATAGGAATATGGAGGATAATATTGGAATTGCATTCTACCTACATGGTGTCATCTGCTGTCCTCATAGTATTTGTATAATCCCTTTTGTGAACTCATCAAACATTTCAAAGGAATGGAAGTGTTAGGTAGCTCTTTGTTAGAGTCTGTCTTCAGACTTCAGACCTCTGATTTCCAGATGAAGGTGAAATTTGAAAGATTCATTTTTATGCTGTTGTTCTCCTTGGCTTACATAGCTCCTGTGTTTCTTCTATGGTCTTTGCTTGCATTAATGTATTTATAGAGAGCAGCCATATTCTCTTAAAACCTCTTGTTTTGCTTGGCTAAACAAGTCTTATTGTGAAATAAGCTTTCAATTCCCATGTGAGTTTTCTAGCTATTCCAGTTGGAATTAATCTTTTTTTTGAGCATGGAGAAGTAAAATTTCATGGAGTCTTCTAAGTGAGATCTCACCAATGGTTTGTAGAAGGGCATTAAGAGTTTCTTACTGCTTCTGGAATTATAAATATTGCCTTGAGATGGATGAATTATGTATTTTACTTTATCTTCATTCTTTTATCACTTTTTTGGATCTTCTTATTTTTGCTGCAGTTTCCACTTTGGTTATGAGTTGCATGTTGGAAGAGATATTTTTTTTTTTAATCATAGTGTGGTGGTTCAGTTGAGTGTTTAACGTTTTTGGTAATACCATTTACCCCGACTTTTGTTCTCTCTGTGTTACGTTGATTCCTTTGGCTTACTTGTCACACATTGTCCTTTATTTTTGATGGTTAGTCTTCTCTTTAAAAGGTTGATGGAGCCATTTGCTTCCAAAAGTTTTGATCTTGTTAGCAATTGGAAAAAACTTCGTAGACATATGCTTATTACCTGGAGTGTAAACCATGACGCACTCTGGAGTTGCCCACCTGCTTCTCATGTAAAATTTATAAGAAGCTTTTATTTGTTTTCTGTTTTATTCCCTACATGTCTTCCACTTGCACTCCGCCTTACTGTAATTCTCTGTAATGATTTTTATGAAATGTGCAAAACTTCTGTATTGTGTTTGTTCTTGCTGAAATGTGAGTTGTCCTAGATGCTTGTTCTTTTTAACAGCAAAACAAAAACTTCTGCATCTTGACTGCTTTCTTTTCATCAGCGATGTTGGAAACTTTCTTAGCATTCAAAATTTGTGCCAGAACAGATGGTGAATGGTGGGCTTTTTCTGAAGTAATGTCAGCTAAAATAACTTGTGCTGCTGGCAGTTCTTCCCTGTAACAGGGTTTTTGCTTAATTGGCACACTTACTTTATCTTAGGAAGAACTGACTTACTTAATGAATTTTTATTGTGAAGGCATGATTTCATTATTCTGGACCTGGAATTGTTTATAACAGGACATCTTCCTCAGAAAGCCTTTTTTTAATACCTGTGGCACCTTTTATTTGCCTGGATTGATGATGTTTTGGAAACGACTAAGCCACTGGTGGTAACTCTTGCTACCTGGTTACTCAACAGTTCATGTTGCAAATTGTGCAGCATGACTTCTAGAAACCTACAGGTCTACCTGCAGTCTTCACTTCAAAGCATAATCCCCTGCATAGCAAGGTGACTTCTGGTTTTTAAGTAGGAAAGCTATTTGAGATGGATCAAGTAAGAGCTATGGAAGATAAGTGTGTTAGTATTTTTGTACCATCCAAGGTATGAGGGAATGCTGAGAGAGAATCTTAAGCTGATCTTCTCAACATGTTCTTTCTTACTTGTGTAAATTTGACATGTTCAGGGCATTAGCCTTCTGCTTTTCTGAAGAGAAATGTTAACTTAAGCCAGTGTCATCTAGTGGAACCTGTGTTAGGGTATGGGAGAAGCTGCTTTTTCCATGAGTGTCTGATAAAGCTGGCTTTTATAGATTGGTACTACAGTGTATCCTATTCCAAGCTGAGGGCATGCTTTGGATTGACTTTTGCACAACCAAATAGTATTTGTTTCTCCATGACAATAATAGTCATGGTGATGCTGATTTTACTCATCTTTGTGTTTTTTCTTAAGTTTTAATTACTTTAATATGAAAGAAGGGAATAGAGTGATAACCTGTGGAGTTCTGTAGAATGATTTCCTGAGTTCTGAGAGTCCTGACTGGCCATGAGCTGTGATTCAGCGTGGTTGTAAACTTGGGTGCGAGCAAGTAAGATCTGCATAGTACTGCAGTAGGCCCTTGTAGAAATTACTTTGTTGCCTTTCCTAATTGCTAGAAAGCTGTCCTGTTTTTAACTTCTGGTTTCTTTTAGTATTCATGGCTGCTGAAGCTCAGACATTTCCTTTGTCTTCTGTTTTTGCTGCTAGTAATGGAATCTGTCGTTGATTATCTGCACTTATAAGCAACCAGAACTACTGTTGGCATTTCTTTCTCTTCAGTAAACAGGTGGATGCAACAGCTCTTTTAAGTATTGAGATTATATACTTACCAGATAGTTTGGGGTTAGGCTTGAAGAATCTGTATAGTTAGTGAGGGTTTCAGTTGAGGCACTTCGCTTGTAGCAAACTTAAATGCAAATTTCTGCAGTGTATTCAAACATATAAGTTTTATCCCTAGTAAGAAATTCTATGTAAGTTTTCAATGCTTCTGAGTTCAGTGATAACATTTTTCCTACAAATTAACAGAAGTAACATCCATCTTTCCAGTGTAAACTGCCAGGCTTCACAACAATCAGTTGTAAAATTACCCTGAGTAATTAAAGAAAATGTTACACTTCAGTCGAAACAAATACACTCCGTAGTCCCGACAGGAAAAAAAACTAATAAAAAAAAGGAGGTCCCTATGTAAGCCACAGTACAAGCAGGCTTATTTTCAGAAGAATTGGAAGACTGGTTCAGCAGCATTTTTCATCAGTTTGTGGTCAGTATCAGATTTTGAGCATTAACTAATCAAAGGATGTTGCTGTTATTGGCCTCAGAATCTTTTGAGTATGGTATTGTCTCAGAGATTTTATTATTTTAACTGAGAGGTTGTTTAACCTCTGGTGTATTTTCAAAGGATTAGTGTGTAGCAGAATGAAGGGAAATCTAAGTTTGTGGCACCTTAAAGACTGGGCCACTGGAGAGGTAGCATGTTGGGGCAGAAGCAATCAATGTAGTGTATGCACATATTTTATATGAGACTTCAGATAATTGATATGCGTCTATGTAAGTAGGTAAATTCATGAGATTTTTTTTTTTTTTAATTTATCATGTGGAATTAAGATTGTGATTCAGTGCCAGAACTTGCAATGACTTTTCAGAAGCATATGGTGGAATTGGACGTTGTCTCTCAATATACAGATAAATAACACTTACCTTTAATTTAATACATCTTAAATATTAAATAGAGGAGATATAACTAGTTATCCACGTCACCAGTTTTCTGTGTCATGTCCTAATCTCATTAAAATATTTGAGAGCAGTGGAATTGTGGGAGGAGTCAACAAAACAACAGACTCTTTGAAACCATTTGAAATGGGCTTTGAAGCAGAGTGTAATTTTCATCCAGTCTGTGCATAAGCCGGTCATTATTCTTGATGCGAGTTTAACACCAGCCTACCCACGCCCCCCACTCCCCTCCACGAGCCGAGCAGCATTCTGTGAACTTTCTGTGTGCATACTGTTCAGTTTTTAACCATCAAGAGGAAGTGAGGAAAACTGTAATAGTTGTCTATTAGAAGAGTGTTCCATAGATGATGCTGGAGGTGGAGACTTTTGTTTTTATTGGATTTGTAAATTTTTTCATGTTAAGCATAGTTATCTATAACTGTAATTCGGACATAACCATGAGGCTCTTGATCCATGAGGGTTAAGACCTAGGACTTGACCACTAACTCAAAAAATCCTTGAGCTGGAGAAATGGATGTTTCCCCAGAATAGTCTGCCAGCAACCTTACACTGTTCTGCAATGACAGACTAGAAGGCCTTGTGTGTCTATATTACGCTAACGAGAGTGGATGAAATGCAACTGGGTTTCCTAAGAACTATTACTGTATTTTATATTTAAGGTCCACACAACAATTTCAGTGGTTGGCACTTCATTGCCTCAGTCATCAAACATTAAATAAATTACTCTCCCTTAATAAAGACTTCTAGTGTAAGTAGTCAAGGAAAATCACATACAAATGCTGCTTTCAAGAAAACAGGTTGAGCAGTGCTGCACTCGTTTTCTCAGCAATTGTAAGTCATGTATATATGTGTGAAGGTATCTTGCCATTGTGTTGCATTACACAATAGAACTGCCTGTTTTGTTCTTCATAATAGGTTTTATTTTATTTTGAGATTAAGAACTGCAAATTCCAGAAGAGAAGTGGAAATTGCATAACCGGTCTCACATCCGGAAGTTAGGCATTGCTGTGTTGCCCAGTATGCTACTGAACAAAAGAGGGAGCAAGACCTGAAGCCATCTAGCCTTGTTACTGAATGAACACGTCTGAAGTCACTGTTCCATGTAAAAGTCTAAGTGTGCTTGTGGCATGCCTGTCAGGTCCTTGAGTGGTTTAAATGGAGAAGTGCCAAGTAGGAGAATCTGAAGTATTTCTCAGTATACGTGGAAGTGGAGCCTTAGACGTCTAGGGAGCTTTATTTAAAAAAGCTTGAGAGCCTTAAAAATTCTTGGTATGAATTTTAAGATGACTTGCTAGACCTGTCTTGACCTAAAGCTGAATGATACGAGTTTGCTAGCCCTATGGGTGTCCCTTGAGCAACTCATCTGCCGTGTGCACTAGGAGTCAGATCCTTTAGAAAAGGTTCAGGAGTTACTCTCGTTTGGAAGCATGACCCTAAATAAAAATGTCTAGGAAACTTCATTTGTGTTCTTTGAATTGGATATCCATTTTCTGCTTGAATCCTGGATAGGTGCGTAGATTCATTTGTGTTTCTCATGACTTAAGATTTATGTGTAATATCTATCAATGAAAGTTTTATAGGGCGTTGCTCAATGATACCAGCTGAACTTGAGCTACAGGTTTTTATAGTTTGTCCTAATTGTTCTGAACAATCAAACATCATGTGTTTCACACAGCTTGTATGTTAAACAATGTTGTCAACATATTTCCCTCTACAAATTATATCCAGACATCTACTGAATATGTAATAGCTGTATCTTCAACTGACAGTTTATTGTTACATTTCTTCTAATGGGATAAGAATAACTTAGCTATTATGTAGTGTTGTAATTTATTCACAGCTATTGAAGGCGGTGTAAAGGTCTTCTGGACCCATTAGAAATGAGTATATGACAGATGGGGGACCAGAAGGTAGTTCACGTCAACATCCCTTTTTCTCCCTGCAAGTTTATCTGCCTTGGCCAAAATAATCACATGGGTAGCCATCCTATTGTCTTTCAGTAAGAATTTTAACAAAATTTTGAAGGTTTCTAACACACTTTGGAATTCATGATAAAGTTACAATTCAAGTATTTCATGATCAGCTGAGTCATTTACGTAACTAATCTGAGATGACTGAGTGAAGATTTCCTTCTCCGTTCAGTTGTTGAGATTATACCATTGTCATTAGGCCATGTGACACTTTACTACTTGGTGATTTGCTCCTAATGGAGTAAGATACAATTCATTATTTGTGGAAACAAGTGTTCTGCTTGGAGTACTTGCTTATATGTAACCCAGCATCAGTCATACCTTTTTCTGAGCTTGGGAAGTAGGATAGCTTGATTATTACCCTAGCAACATTCGTAGGAACATGCCTCAAAGCCCAGTCTGATGCACATCTCACTCATGCTGCTTACTACTAAGTTGAGCCAGAGCAAATTCTCCTTTGATTTTTTTTTTTTAAGTTATGTACTTTGTCCTTGTTGTAAGGGCCCTCTCTGAACATTCTTAAAGACTGTTCTTTCAATTTGTGGTCTTTGTTCTGGAGTTGCTATTTTAAAGGTCTACCTCCTTCCCTCCTTCTTGCAGTTGTGGGTTTGTTTTGGTGTTTGGGGGTGGTTTGTTTTTTTTTTTTTTTCTTCTTTGTATTGAACTCTCTTTCAGTATGTGGCTGTTACCCTCTGGTTGGATTCAAACACTATCTCAGTGTGGCAGACTTTCTTCACAGGTGTACAGTTATTAAAAGAGTGTGTTATAGGTGAGTGTTCTTTAGTTCTTGCATCAGAATATGTAAGGCAAAGATGGTATTTTCCAAGCACATGAAACCTGCAGAGCTCAGAGTTGAGACAGATCTTTGGAGGCAAATGTTAATGAAATGCTAAGGGTAGAACCCTGGTTCTCAGACTTTTGGGGGACAGATTATAAGTGATGTCATTCAGCACTATTTCAATGTAGTGCAACATCACTAATGAGAAGGTCCAGTTTCAACAGCAAAATAAGTGATATTTTTAAGCCTTTAAGGCAATTCCTTCTTGCACCATTTAAGAAGGTAATTGATTAAGGCTGACTGTATTTTGGTCTCGAACTTTATGTGATTTTATTGTTCCATCTAAATCCAAGTGTTAATCTGCCTGTCTTTTATGCAGCTGTTGCTGTTGAATCTGCATTCTCACTTTCAGGATGTTTAAATGTATTTTATTTATCTTTGCTAGGACAATTTATAGGCAAAGTCCTGGTTTACTCAGGTTTCCTACTGGTGGTCCTGAATACCGTCTGTTTCAGTGTCAGCTTTCTCGTTAGGTAAATGACTGTAAAGACTGTATAATGAACTCTGCATCAGTTATGGCTCACTCACCTAGCATTTAGACAATACTGATCATACCTTCCGGAATATACCTGTGATTGCAATCTGCAGAGCTGCCATCTGGAGCTATATTTCTGTTTTCACTGAGCAATATGCTATTGCGGAAACTACTTGCATCACTGCTGCTGGAAGGGTGGTTCTTTGTGCTTTATTAATCTAAAACTCTCTTAAAGACACTGTTCAGCTAAGCTAAGTGAGTTAAGGGGAGACCTGCATATGTATGAAGGTGCATGTAGGCAAGTGTTGGGAGATATATTGTCTGTTTTAATTGTCAGTCACCACTTTCTATTTTGTCCTCCTTTACTCCCAAAAGGATTGTGGGATTTTCTGGAGGTTTTTGGTTTGAGGGTTTTCTAAGTCACGGGAACCTCATATATATAGGACTTAACACTGAAGATACTCATCAGGTAAAAAAAAAAAACCATCTGATTTCTCGGCTTTGTGAGCTGATAAATGCATAGCGTGAATGTGAATTTCTTTGAGATAAAAAATCCTGATTTTTCTTTTTTAAAGTGTAAAAGCAATTCTCAGATTATTTTTTTGCTACTATATGAACGTATTAATCTTCAGTACTTACTATTTCAAATAATGAAGTCAATGTACTGAAAATGTCAAATTTATCTAAAGCAGTTGGTAAATTGAAAGAAATTGATAAATAACCCTGAGAACAACTGTGGTTTTTTTTTTTTTACAAATACGTGTTTTGATTAGCTAGGGTATAAAACTTTTGGTTAGACTTCATACAACATGAATATTAACAAAGCATGTTTTTATTTCATCTTACATTACCATTACATTTGGCAGATTAAGTTTTAGGATGTTGAACTATTCAGTTGGTTTGCTGCTTTAGGAGACTTAGGATGTATTAGTGGTATTAAAATATCTCACTTTTTTGGCTCTTTGAGGTTAAAAGCAGGCAACACTCCCTCTGTAAAGGTGTATGAGTGGGTTTTGTGCGTAAGCAACAGATATGCTTTTAAAATTCAGTTAAAGTGTGAAGCAAAGTTTTGTGTGACTAAGCAAAGTGAAGTAGTGATGTGATAAGATTGCTTGTAGTTAACTGTCAGTCTAGTTGCTGTAAATTCATAGTACTTTTAATTTAGGATAGATTTTTTTTTTTTTTTAAATTCTAGGTTTCTTCATAGGGAATAAAAGTAATGTATTTCTTTTCTATAATCACCTAAGTCTCTCTTCCAACTCAGAAAAGTGAGTATCTCCTCATACCCTCCCTCGACCTGGAAGGAAGTGCAGTTGATGCATTAGAGTTGTTTGCTTTTGGGTGGCTTGGTGCTGCCATTTTAAGGAGATGGAGAAAAAGCACTGCCTGCTTTTCCCTCCTCGGGAGCAGTAACTTGAGGGTTTCATTTCCCTGGCCAGCAATTTTCATAAAAATTGACAAAGGCAATAACTTTCCTACAGATTTTATTGAAATTGTGAAGTAGGTTCAAAACATACTGTGGAAGAAGGGAGGGAATGTTACTAAAGCAGTCTGCTAACAAATCTGTTTCCTGGGGGTGTGGGGGGGAAACCTGCTCCATTTGCTTTGGAATAAGGAGACTTGAGGGTGCGTCATGCAGCAATATTCATCAGTCCTACTTACTAGTTATCTTTGGAGCAGTTGATGTAAATCAGGCAAACAGATTGCAATATTACTGAAATTAAAATGGAATCCAGTTGTCGTTAAAAAGATAACCTGCCTGATTAATTGTGGTTTATTGTGGTTACTAAGTAAAACAAAAGACTTCTGGATGGAGAGGGCTTTATAAGGCCTTAATCCAAATATTTTGTAACTAATAATATATACAGTATATTATAATATACACAATAAATACAGCTACCTCATATTGGTCTAGAAAATCTGTTCTGTTTTAGGGTAACATCGTATGCTGTAACAAACCACCAATTTTATAGTAGGTTTCACGTGTATGATTAGGTTTGGAAAATAATGTCATGAAAAAGCTTCCAAAAATATCTGGACATGAACAGCAGGTGAAATGCAGATTAAAGTAGTAAAATACATATTAGAATACTAAATGGATTGTACTGCTATCTTAGAAATTAAAATCTAAAGGGACTTTGGACTGCCTGGTGTCATGTCATGTTACAGCTGGTTTTAAAGGTTAGTTTTGTAGTTGGCTCAAATTTCATATGTGAAATTTGAACACATAAATCAACTTCCATGTTCATGCCTGAAATCTTTTCAAAATTGTATTTACTTGTTTGTTACAGTTGCCATGCAGACTAATGAAAGAATAGCCTAATCACGCAGTTTGCTCACCTTTATTTGGATGTACTAAATATTTAATAAGGGTAACTTTCATATTCATGTTATTGTACTGTACAACAAAACCACATATTTGTTATGGTTCTTATATTCCTTCCCCTGGCAGTTCTCAGCAAGACTCTTAATGTCCTTTTATTTTCTTCTCTGGAAAGCTGCCTGTAGTTGGCTTCTATTATCAAACAGTGTGAATTGTAATTCTTTCAAATATGAATGTAGATATTAGATCCTTTTAAACAATGAGTACCCTAACAATAATACATATGCAGGGAACATTTCATAGATGGAAACTTACAATACACAGAAAATATTTTCAAGTATTCCTTTATCACTGCTTTACATGGAGCTGAGAGGAAAAGAATATAAAAGATAATAAGTACTCAACATTCTCCAGGTTAAGATCAAGAATGTATTAAATTTAAACAGTAGTTACTAGTATACTAATATTTGTGAAAGTTCTCAGTTATGAATAAGAATCATACCTTTAAGGAAATAATGTAACTTTTTCTGATGTGCCTCATAAGTGGAATGAAAATGATTGATAAACCTGACATTAAATATTTGGCAAACTTCAAGGAGTTTCTGCCTTATGTTCAGTAAAGTGATGTTTCTTTACTGAAGCCATATTTAAACTATATTAAAATGCATAGAGATATATTGGTACTTCATAAATGTGGCATAACTAAAGAATGTTTACAGCTTTGAGAAATATGGGGGGGGTTGCCCCCCCCCCCCCCCCCCCCAAAAAAAAAAAATAAACCAAACCGAAAAGACTCACTTTTGTTCAAGTAGGCTTGGCCAGTTTCCTTTCCTACCACATTCCCCAGAAGGAAGCTAAATTAATTCTGTCCATAAAAAGATTAAAAGCTGATGGGGTGGGCAGATATTTTCTTTTCTCAAGGGTGAAGGAAGTAGAATAAGGTTCTCTAGCAAGGCTGAAGATGATGGGGGGAAAAATGTTTTGCTTCTAGTTAAATTGCAGAAAGGCATTTATACCTTTCTGTAATAAGTTTGGGGGAGGGGGGTTTGGTGAGGAGGGAGGGCTCTCAGTCATTTTTAAACTTCTTGTGCTTTGTGACATTATCTTGGTGGAGGAAAAAGATGTATTCTGGTTTTATTTATTAATAGATTGTTCACTCTAACACTGATCTGTAGTGAATTTGTTATACTTCAGTGTAAATCTAGGTATTATGTGAATTGTATTTTGCTTTTTAATTCTTTGTTTTTCACTGTAAAATATTTAAAACTTAGAACCTTTCCACATAGAAAGGTATACGCTTACCTAAATCTGGGTTCAGTTAGTTTTCCATTCTTTTGATTAATCTTTACATATTTTTCCATTGATAAAGCCCTAGCTGAAGTCTTGCTTATTCCTTATTACCAAGTTGCTGTAGGAGAGACTCATGGTGGACCCTGTGTGCTTTCTAGCAGTATTCACAGGTGTTATCTCTTTGGCATAAACTGATTTTTGTAACCACTGTAGCCTGTCATCCAGCTGTCATAGCCTCCAGCCTGCTGCTGACCTGGGAACTATTTCGTAGTTTAAGTTCACAAGTTAACTGCCTTTTTCAGCATCAGATCTTCCTGGATTCCCATCTTGTTTAGAGATTTTGTGACAAACAGGTAAACTTCTGGAAGTACCTTTACACTCATGCATATGTTAATCAAAGGCCAATAGCTATATGTAACTCGGGTGGGGGGTGAGGGTGTGTAAAACCCCTGCCCTCTGTGTCTGAAATGTGACTTTTTTTCTTCTTGGTAGCCTTTGAGTCTCAGTCAGTCAATGCCCTTCAGGGACTCGAGGATCTTCTGGAAATTCCTCCCAGCCTTCTCTTGTAGGTGCTGAGCTCTCCAGTACAAGATTTGTTTTAAAGAGTAAAATCTTATTTTTCATTTGTAATTAAACACCTCCAGTCTTTCCAGGGTGAAGCTGTTGCTACCTGAGCATGGCTAGGAGTCATTAGGAAGTTAAGAGTTTTTGGCAATCGTCTCCATTTCCTCTTAAAGCAAGTGCTTCATAATTCTGCCATTCAGAAATAACCTTTTCTCCTTAATACAAAGGATGATGCAATCTAATATGGCAGTACACAAGTATTCCTTAAGGCTATATCTAGATGAAGGCACTCAAGCAAATTAAAGCAAATTACCAAAGTGTACAACATCAACATTCATAAGTTACAATACATTAAATTGCCATTGGCTGGTGATGTCTTTAGGAATAAAATTACTCGAGTTAGATGTAGTTTAATTTCCTTGGTTTACAGTGAGTGAAGGCCAATTTACTCCTGCATTAGAAAATTCATGTGGGAATTTAACGCATTTAAATTCATATGCTTTGACTTCTCACCTTCACTTGAATCTTTATAAACCTTTAGGTCATTAGTTAGCCCATTAAGTTTGGGAGCAGCTTCCCCGGACTGTCATGTGCATTTCCTGCTCCTCTTATTGCTGAGGTCCCATTTCTTAGTGCTGTGTGCATGTTCAGTACTAGCTCACATAGGATTACAGATTCAATCTGAATCAGAGCCACAAATAAAATTAAACTATTGCTCTTCAGTCCAGGTAGTAATGGCTAGATTATATAGAGCTACAATGGTATTTATTAAGTAGCCTGCAAAGACTGCTCACTTTCCAGCATGCACGGTTCAAGATCTTCTGGATTTAATGTAAATTCAGTAGTAAATTCAGTACTGTTTTTAAAATTTCATAATGTAGTTGTTCTGTGCATATTTAAAAAAAAAAAAAGTTGCAAAGGTCTTTTTAACTTCTGTTTTTATTTTGGTTGGTAAACCCAAGGGCAGTTGGTTTTGCTTTCAATTTTACCGTAGCATGTTTGGGGTCTTTAAGGTGAGAAGGGAATAGGAAATTAAATTGCTGTGGATGTTTAATAGAGTGACTGTTTATTTTAGAGCATATTCGCTCCTTTCACACTTTACTTCAATTGTCATTACACAAGGAAAAACACTCATTTCCAGTACTTAAACTGATCAATTGAAGCCTACCACTTAAAATTCGTTCTCTCATTTACTTACATAAGCTGCTTAGGCAGAATCTTTTCTCTTGCAATGTCTTTGGTGCTTGTCCTGCCTATGTTTTTCCCCAGAAGTGTGGCTTTCCTTGGTTTTGCATCATTTATACCTCTGTTTAATGGAAAGAGATGTACTATGCAACACTTACTGAAGTGTCTCAATTTAAAAAGTTTTTAAATTTAAAAATGAACAATAATTACAAAGTATTTCTACTGTTTGATATTTTTCATTTAATGTAGTTAGCAGCAGCACAGTAAATTTATTGATAATTTCTACTCCCATACTGCGTATATGGAGGATGGTATAGTCTCAGATTGAAACATCCCTATAGTTGAATCTGTATAGGTCAATATCTGTGTTCTATCCTTCCATTTTTCAGTAAATTGGGAAATTCAGGTAATATTTCTGTGAATTGTTGGATGAATTTTATCAATTGTTTAGGGAGAGAGTATTGGTAATAACAGGTCCTAATCAACATTTATTTATACTTACTGGATTTTTTAAAATCTGTATTGGTACATTGGCAAACCATTGAAACAAGTCAGTTTGATTTGGTCTAATATCATCTTATGCCACTGTTAGGCGAAGAGTTGGTCTGCAATATATGACCAATTCTCTGATGACATCTAAAGGACTCAAGCTTTCAGAATGTTTTATAGAAAGTTCATAAACTGTAGTTTGGTATTTATCAGAACCAGACAGGTTTGTGTCATCTCTTCTGAATGGCTTCTTAAGAAAGTGATGTTTAGGGAGTTAATGTTCTCTTGTTATAAACAAGACCAGTTAGAAATTTCTCTGAGAGAGAATGTTTCATCGTTAGCATGTTCTTGAGGTGTTCGGGTGGGAAGGGAGATTGTTGTGGGGTTTGTTTATAAAAATGCTTAGTTTTTCCTATCGCATTGTGGGTTACCGCATATCTTTTTGATAACTTGAGAAAAAATTTAGCTGTGAAGAGGTAGTTGTCAAAGGTAAGTAAGTAGGACAGCAAGAAAAGAAACCTTTATTGACCATTATAAAACAAACTCCATTTTTTGTTGACTTCCCAAAAGACAGAGACAAACTATGAACATGGATTCTTGTGTCTGTACTGGCCACTGAAACCAACGAAATGCCAAATTTTGTAGTTGGCCATGGTGGGAGGCAGTCTTTTCTTCCCCCTATGGCAACACATCTCATTGTGATAATTTTTCACTTCAAGTAACTGACAAATCCAGTGTAAAATATGTTCAGCAAATATGTAAAGGTATTTTTGCCTGAGTCTTTAAGTGTCACAGAAAAAAATGGAAATTATCCAGCACCTTACATTATACATCTGGATATGATAAAACAGTGTGAAGGCCAGCTACTCAGCGTTCTGGCATGGTTGAATCAGTCTGTCCTTTCAGAGCCTGAGCACCGTCCAACTCTGTAATTTATCTTAACTTTAAACTGGATCATAGTTGTATATGCTGAAATGACTGTGCCAGTGAATATTTTCTTTTCAGCACTTTAAACTGATGCAAAGGTACTTTGCTATATCCTAGCTATAATATGACAGCGTGTACTGCTTTCTGCAATTCAATTGTACACGGATGGTGAGAAAAAAGAAAAGGCACTGAATGCTCATGATGATCAGTTTTGTCATGAACATTCATAGGACTCATCTGTTCTGTGAGTAAATCAAGGTATTATGAATCCAATTATTAGTACTTCAGGTGCTCACAAGTCTAAAAGAATATTGTGATAAGACCGGGGGGAACCCTTTATTCCATGTAAAATCTTTTACAGTGAAAAGATGTTAATACAAGTTTCATAGATGTTTTTCTCTTACAGAACCGGAAGAGGTAAAATAATATTTGACTGGTTGTCATAGGGAGTCTTATATGCAACGAAAGCAGTGTTTCTGAAAACAGCTCGATTTATGGAATGTGTGCAGAAGATGTTAGTTAGAGAAAGTGTGTGTGTTCATGTGTGTAAAGTTTTTTGATGAATAGGAGGAGGGATAGGGAAGAAATGGTATTGTGTACTTTATTCCAGTTTTTCCATTCCGCTCTGCTAGCATGAAATTTGGACAATAAATCATTCGAACTGTTTAACTTCTACTAGTAGAAAATGAGGAAATGGTGGAAGGAAAAAAATTAGTAAATGGTCGAGGGACCCAGACAGTGCATTTTTTGATGAATATGGCAGCATTGTGTTTTACTCAGGCTTAAAGCCCCCAAATTATTGGCAGAAGGCTGTCATTCCATTACTAACTTTAATAAAAGTTGGATATCTTAAGTTGTTTGTAGCATTCATTTCTCAACTGAGTTTTGCTTAGAAAGAAAGTCGTACCTTTGGATGTAGCAAGCACACTTGCCTACTTTTAAAAAGGAGATAATTCACAGCTGGATAGTATGAAGTAGTAACTATGGCTTTTAAATCTGAAAAAATTACAGTTTTTGTAAAGTAAAAGAACTGTGATTATCTGTCATTCTTGCTCTCATTATTTTATTTCTTTTTACCATTTTGAGAATTCAGGAAGAAGATTAGCTTTTTTAAGTAATGTGATTAACTTTCAGAATAGATAAACTATCTCAAATTTGGTGAAACGATAGAAGTAATCTGCTGCATCAACTTTTAAAAATAATTTCAGATTTGAAAGACAGAATTATCTCATGACATTAATAGAGACATTATTGAAAAGACTTTTCTGTTGAAGATACATTTATGTAGAAATAACGTGGTTTCTGTGGGTTTGTTGTTTTTTGAGATTTTTTTTTTCCTTTTGGAATGCCTCAGTGCGCTTACAGCATAAGCTTTGTAATTTGCTTTTTGAGGAACAGATGTGTTAGTTGTCCCCTCAGGTATGTATATGATATTTACTTTTATTTTAGAGTCTTAAGTAACATTAAGAGTACCACCGAATTGTAATCTTGTTTCTTTAAATTATTAGGACATAAAAATGTTACCCTTTTCTACATTAAAAAAAAAAAAATCAATGAAATACAATACTTTAAATTATTCAGAGATGATACAATGGGAAATCGGTTTTTCTCTTGATTCAGAAGGCTGGATAATTGAGTTGAATTTTTATGTCTACGAAAATCAATGCCTAGGTGGACTTTGGAGGAATGCCTATAAAAAGACTGGCATTTGTGTTAAGTGGCAGTATTAAATTTTTGACTGAGTCACAGATGGTGTTTTCCAGTGTTTCATTATTGTTTTATTATCTTGCATCAACCTATATGTTATGGCACAACAGGCTTAAATTATGATGTAGATCTTTTTTTTGTATATTAAATTCACGCTTTTGAAAGTGATGACAGTGACATAGAAATCCTGAATGAAACCTAGAATCTCTCTCTTATTCTTGAAATACTTCTTAGACCTCAGCTTATTTAAATGCAGGATATGTTAAATATTTAGTAAAGGCAGTGAGCAAGGTCTTTGTTTTCCTTGGTGACTTCTTTGGTATTTTATTAACAAAGGATTTCTTGTGGCAGTCGGTTTTTCTTGTTTTATACTTTCAGCTTACTGAGATGTGGGAACACTTGGCCTTTCCACAAGAAAAGATGTGGTGGGGTTGTGGTTTTTCAAGAGTGGAGGAATTTGGTGTTTTTATGACAGCATGGATGGTTTTAATTTTTAATTTAATACGAAACTTTAAAAAGTGTTAACCGGGAAAGAACTGGGAATGCTGAACTTCTTGAGGACTTTTTTTGTGTTGAAAAGATTAATCTCTTACATCCTTGCAAGCATGGCTATTTCCCCTAGTCTGGTTTTTGTCATCTTGGGAAATTTTAAACCTTTAAGGATTTCACACTATTCTCAGTTTCTTCATCTTTGTCAGTTGAATTAATTGCAAGACAATATCAAAGCTGGTATCCTTAAAATGTTAGCATGAGAAACGTGCTTCACACACTTCACTTTCTAATAAGGTAAAGAAAAAAAGACTTTTCTTTTTCTTCTCCCACTGAGCATCTGGGAGATCAGAGTGAGTGGTTCACCAAATATTCATATTAAACAGCTGAAATGGCAGTTAATATTAGATAAAGTTAAATGGGCTAAAAGGAAATGGATGGTTCTGATGCACTTGTCCTTAGAGTCATGCTTATATATTCTTCAGTACGCTTTGGCTTCTGGTGAGGCAAAGCAGCTTACAGTGTTTTCTTATTTTAAACAGTCTATATTGGTTACAAACTGATAAAGATTGTAGAAAAACACCGGTTTCCTCCTCCTCCTCTCTTAGGCAAATGATACCGGGAAGATAGCAGCAGCGGTTCAATTCACTCTTTAGAAAGTGTATTCTTCTCTCAAGCCTTCCCAGGCGAATGAAAGCCCTTTGAGAAAAATCCCGTCAAAGATTTTAGCAGTCTTGACTTCTCCACCCTGTACACCAACTGTGCACAACTTAAGCATTCAAATGGAAACCTTTGAGAGTACATAAAGCTCTAAGCCATAAGTACTCTCTGTGCTGGAGGGACTTTTTTTTTTTTGAGAGTGGTAATTCAAGGTTACTGTCTTGGTCAGAACGTTTTGACCACAAGCATAGTCTTGAGAAAAGCGAAGGGAATGGTTCGTACCCTGTGGTTTGAGTTTTACAGCAGTTAGCTCATGAACCAAAATGTATCATTACTATCCAGTTAGTGTTATCATGAAAACTGTCAGATGTAAATGCTTAAGAGAGCTCTTGTAACTGTTGCCATGGTAATATCGGAATGGCAACGTGGTAGTTTTCATCCATATCCCATGTTCAGCTAAATTCCTTTGCAGTCATTTAACTGTGAAAGGAAGGTACCATATTGTACCAGACTAGATTTCTCTTGAGTTAACCAGGGACAAATGAAGACTGGAATTAACTCTTTCTTTGAAAATGAAATTTAATTCCTAGATACGAGTAATCTAGTTTTCTTTGCTTTTGGTTTGAGTGTGCGCTGACAGTCCTGTATGTAAAACTCTGTGGAGTTACTGACATGCTATTCACACCGTCGTGTCGTGTCTTGCAATTCCTTTGGTTCTGGTTGTAATAAAAAGCATACACTGCAGCTACAAGCTAAAAAATTTTGTTAGAGGAATGGTTTACCTAGTAGATTTTTATTTTCTCTGGGAGGGGAAAAGTGGAAACCCTTGTCACTAGGAATTCAGATCCTGCTTTCTGATTTGGCCTCGCTTTTAATGCTTTCCCTTACCACCGAGCCTGCCCTATATATTTTTTTTTTTTAACCTGTAAGGTGTTGATCAGCTGCTGCGTTTTTAGTTCCACTCTTCTGTTTCCTGACATTCAAGAGCTTTTTTAACTGACCTACTGTAAGAAGTTGTTCTCCGCAGCCCTCCCTCAACCTCCCGCCCTGGAAAGCCTTTGACTTCCCTCTTGCCGTGGGTACAAAGCAAAAACAATGATCTCTCCTTTCTGACCTACATTTTCACAGCGCAGCATTGCATAGCTGGTGGTGCAGCTTCCCTGCCTCCCTCCTTCCCCCCCGCTCCTGCCCCCCTGTGCTCCCCTCGCAGAGTGGCTAGGTCTTATGAAGCAGAGCTGGAGATGGGAGGCGGGACTCGATGGGCTAGAGCTGTAATCTGTAGTAATACAGCAAATGCCATGTCTATTAGGTATGAGCTGCAATCTAAAATTATTGTGGTCAGCAAGGGTGAGACTGCGTGCCACCCGAATCGCATGCTGTTTTGGAAGAACAATCTGAAATGAAAAGGACGATAATGCTCACAATATTTGATAGGTGCAGTTATTGTAGTAGAGTAATTAAGCAATTGTCCAATATTTATTTATTTGTGGTATTTGACAGCATAAAATAGGGATTGAGAAATGGGTTTTAAAATCAGAAAAATATGTAAACAACCACTGATGCTTTTGCGAATCAGTTACAAGCCTGTTCTTGCTAATAGCATAAATGTAAGAAATAGTATCTTCTATATTAGCATCTTCCCTCTCCCTTTCATCTCCTCCTAGGAAGTTTCCACACCTTGCAATGAGTATTCATTCAAGAGATAAAATTTTCTTGCACTGTGGGATTATGTAGGTATTTTAGATTGAAGTATGATTGAGGATTGTGTTAACATATCAGGAAAATTAGTAGAATGGGGGGGGGGCAGTCTAAAGTAACGGCATCTAAGTGCTTCCCTCCTCTCCAGTGCCTGATTTAGCATGGATTTTGAGACAGTTAATGTATATAATATAGACATAATATATTCTGAAATTATTTTGTAAATATGGACTGACAGATTTTATATTACTGCATTGCAAAGAAAAGCAAATTTTGAATTACTATTCCAGTAATGTTAACCTGAAAGCCAGTCTGTCTTATCTCTTCGAGATCACTGCCATCATATAATTTTAAATTTATAGGACATAAAAATAATTTATAACATTTAAGTGAAGATCTTAATGGACACTGAATTTTCCCTCAGACCGACCACTGAGGCTTGGAAGTATCTTTATCTGTAATTTTTTTTCAGACTATAGCAGATCATGAACTTTACCCATGAGAAATCTGTCAATGGCTGGGGATGGGATTAGTTGTATTACACCAAAACCTGTAGTTGTGCATTTTCCGTGCTCAAACCTATTGATGTGTGGTCTGCAAACAACCCACATCACTGATTTAATTGGAGATGTGACAGGAACAGTTCTGGTTTTGGTGAATAACAATTTTTTGTGGGACTTCGTTTTCGTCATCTAGTATCAGTGTATAAATTTTTATTTAGTTGAAAGCTAAATAAGTAGGAAAAAATTATGAAATTCCACTTCCTGATTATTGTTACTATGCTTTTTCTAAGATCTTTCTTTGTCATAGCGATGGTACTGATGAAGTTGCATACTTTTTTCCTATAATAAATTTTGAGTCATTATGACTTTCTGTATTTGTTTTCAACCTGAAGCAGACACACAGAGAAGTAAAAACACTTAAAACAAATATACAAACTTCTATACCTCCATGAGTGAAGTATTTATATCCTTTTTTTTTTTTTTACTGCACTGCAGACCTGTTAGACTTAGATACAAGCTTGTATCCTATTGCTAATGAAAATGCATATTTTTTTTTTGTCTTGCTTTATGGGGAAAGGAAGTGAGAGAACTTGTTAAAGATTTTAATGATATAAATAATTATTGCACTATTTTTAACATGAACTGTTTTTATATTCTAGTAGAGTGAGCAAATAGCTTTCACACAAGCTAGAAAACAGTAAAAACATTCAGACATTCAGAGAATAGAATGTAGATCTTTCATTCCATAATTGCATATTTCATCATACAAGCTGTCCCTCCTGCATCTGAAAGCTTTGTAATGAACTGTGCAAGAAAACAGTATTTGGATACAAACAATTTAAGTAACCTTTGGCTGTGTTGGTAATGATTCAAATGTGTTTATACAGTAGTTTCAACTTATACCCAAACATTAACACAAATTTTTAAAAATTATGTTGGACCCTTGAAAGAGCATAAAAAGTTGCTTTTTATTTAATATCTTATACTCCTCACTAGTATTTTAACTAGCAAGAAGTTTGATATACTGAACTCGTAAGCACTGTACTGTAATTCTGCCAAGCTCAGGCAGATCAGCATCATGCATGAGCTCCGAAGTGGAGTACCCGAGAGGTTGTTTGGCTGCCAAACTTTACGATTCGAGTGCCAAACTATTTACGGTTTAGTTGTTAACCTCTTGGACTATACCCAGAAGCCAGTAACAGCATTTTGGACTAGCCAGAGTTGGTAAAATCCAAGTAGAGTACATGACAGTCTAGCTTGAAAGTGCTGAAGGCAGGGAACAGTGTTGAAGTCCTCTCCAAGAGGATGGACAGTGTTCTTGGCCAGTGTTGCTCGAGGAGAGGCCACTTATGGGATTGTACATCTTCCAGAACCAGATGCCCTTGAGCAGTAACTGGCTTTCAACACTTAACTCTGGTTGTCTAAAACTTGCAGTGTTGTGTAAAGCTTGTGTATAGTTAACTTAAGCCAGGTGGCTTTCAGCTGGGATATTAACTGTGGCCCATGTAAGCTGGAAGGAAGCAGGCAGATGGAGTGTGAAGAAAACTACAAATGCGTGTTGAAAGAGTCCCAAAGACTTTTTCTAATGCAGCTTGCATCTCTCTGTTACGTGAATGCCAATAGTCATCACCAGAACTAAGTGGATGCACTTTCAATCTAGTTGGAGCAATCACTTCTGCAGAGAATTAGTATTTTTACACACATTTACTTTCCCCAGAAATGGACATTTCTACAATTTGAGGTATTTTGAAAATGCACAGATGTAGTATTATTGTATTTCAAATACAGCAGATGACAAAAATTAGTGGAGGGTCACCAAAATAATGACGAGCAAATTCCCATACCCATCTTCAATAGGAGCTCCTAGAATTTCTTCAGAGGGCTAGTCCAGTGTGATACAGTCTGTTCATGTGTGTAAGTTCCTGGATACAGACAGCCTTAGGGCTGCTGAGAGTGCCCAGTAATATGGTTTGTCTTTTCATTACAAAGAAAAAAGCCCTGCTGTGATCTCAGTGTTGTGCATGGTATGAAAACCAGGCTTTAAGAACTAGGGAACACTAGAAAAGTCAAGTAATGCTAAAGCTAGAAATTTATTTCTTCCTGAGCAGCTTTCCCATAAAAAGTGAAGTCTGAAGACCATAAATATAATCAATTTTATTAAATAATAAAAGTACATCAAATATTTGTATTTTACCCAATTAAAAAGTCCCAGTCAAACAGAAAACTATAATCACAGTTCCATCATTTGCTGCTAAATCAGAGGTGGGTATTGTTTACCCTGGCACTGTGACAGACAATAATAACCTGAATCTGATACAACTCTGCTGTAACTTTGTTGGAAAATAAACTTTAAAAGTTCTGTTTGTTAGAAAACTGGAAACCTCTAAATAGATTTAACCTACCTCTCGCAACTTATTTTCAGTGGTACGTGTTGTGGCTTTAATTTCTGCAATTGCTTAGATTTTTTTTCTCGCCCATATTACTATCTGGAACTCTCAACCTTACCATGACCTATTCTTCCCCACCTGTAAGGTAAGGTGTGTGTGGCTTAATTTTCTCCGGCAGACCTATTTTTCACTTGGCTGATCCTTTTCCTTTTTGGCAGGCAGGAAAGAGCAAAGTCAACAAAGATTTGGTTGGTTTTCTCCCTCTTTCCACAAAATGGGACATTTCTGAGGCTACAGTGAAAGACTTGAAGTTCCACTTTGCATTTCTGATCAGCCTTTTGAGTTACCTTGAAGTTATGTGAGGAAATTACACAAATTCATTAAATCTGCTATTAAAGATGCCAAGATGAATGTGACTTGGCACCACATTTTAGGAGCTCGTCCTATGATTTCTAGAGTATTAAAGAACTTTTAGTTGGCTTTTTGAGGAGAATCTAGTTGAATCCACAGCTGGCTCTAGAACACCACTTGCATTTCCGAACGTGATACACAAAGCGGCAATCTTCTGAATTTTGATTTCATTTATTCCTTCTTCCTAACCAAAATAAGCAACCTTCCGAAAACTGGACTTGCTTTAAGAGAGTACTTTCTTAGTGGTTTAGGGTTGATTGGTAGTGCCTTACTAAGTCACAAATGTGACATTGCTAAATGTGTTGTACCTTAATGAAGCATACAATAATTTTAATGTGGTATTTGAAGGCAAAACTGATCTGCCCTTTGTGCATTCCCTTAGTTTCTTATTTTTCATTTTATAGCAATTCTAGATAACAAGAAGTCATTACATTGAAGAGAAACAGAGCTGTGAATGCATTTTTAAAACAAAATTTTAGTGTGGAAAATATGCTCAATTATATTTTATTGGCACATAAATCAGCAATTGTACCACCAAAGTGTGCATGCTTATTATTGCACATTAACACAAAAATCCTTATATACCATCCTCTTTTTTCCTCAAATTTGCTGGGAAAACCTTTTGGTTACAGTTTCATAATACTAGTGTTATCAAGAGCTATACTTTTTTTAACTTAAAAAAATAATTTTCAGACTCCACTATGTGATGGGGATCAACTAAAGGCTGTCCCATTAAGCTCATCCATTTTCACTGTACATGCGTTCAGCAGTATTTACAAATCGCACATAGAGTACATTTGACAAAGGGAGTGTTGTCCTTCTAGTGCAGTTTACGATGGCGATACCTGCCTGCTTTTTCTTTCGCTGCATTGGCACAGGCATTGTGCTTATTTTGTTGTAAGTGGTTCCAGTATTTGATCAGTTCACTAGGTTGGAACTGATGGGAGGTAATTAGGTGGCTATATTTACAGCTGGAGTAAGAAACTCGCCAGTGATTGAAGACAAACTCATTGGGTGGAGGCATAGGGTCAATTCGCAGCTTGGCAAGACAGATCCCCACATATACATCCTCTAAATGTAAACGTCTGATGCTTAGGGAGACTTTAAATATTTTTTCTGCTAAATCTCCGGAAAAAACATAACCAGTTCCAGAGCAGAATACAGGATAACGTTCACTTGGATACAAATCAGGTGGCATATACCACTTACTATCCTTGTTCCTATTAGGTGCATAACCTCTCATTAAATAACCTGTAAAATACTTGTGCCTTGGAGGAAGTTCTGGTTTCAGAAGCTTGTGTATTAAATACTCAGTATTGACAAACATATCACTGTCAGTTTTCATAACGTATGGAACATGTGGACAGTAAGACGCAACCCAGTTCATTCCCATCAGAGTTTTAATGGTTAAATTATAGTAGGTGTCTAAGTATTGTTGTTGAATGATGTCGTGGTACTGCCTGCTTTCCTCTAGTATGGTATGCTGGAGGTATCCATTTACCTTGATGCTTAACCCCAGCAAAAAAATACGTACAATTTGGATGCCAGGTGTCAGGCTTTCGTTACCCCAAGTTTGTCGAATAGCTTGTCTAGCTTCCACCTGGCCTGGCTCTGCAGCTATGAGCAATATTAGAAAAGGTGTCTTCTCCTGGCATTTCTCAGGCTCATTGATGATGTATTTGAAATGATACAAAGTTGGATGCCCGGTACCTTTCTCATTGTAAATACTTCCATTGGCACTGAGCGTGTTTTCCAAACCAGTTACTCCTTGCGGTGACAGATCTGTGTTGTTGGAGTTGGTGACTGTTTGAGGCCTGAGCGTCTGAGGTACAGCGTCTTTCCATGCGTTCCTTAGAGAGCTGTGGTTTGTCTCACTTTTTGTAGATCTAAATCCTCGTATAGTGTAAGCCATAGGATTTTCTTTGAATCCAGCCCTGCCTGGCAGCCAGTCGTGATGATTAAAGAACAGAAACATAGCAAAAAGAAATACGAGAGAGATCAGGCCAATGAGATGGGTGCGAAACAGAGACCTTTTGGTATTCCAGGTCATCTTTGCAAAGCAGCAGTGTCGTCTTCTCCACTGAAGCATGTTGTAAGAATCCAATGACGGGATATGAGACAATAGCCAAGCAAAATGCTTTTTTGATCGTTTTTGAATCCACTGCTATTCTTTGGTATTCATTTTCTTTTGTTCATGTCGAGTAATTGTCTCCGAATGGCTCACTCTGCAAAGATTTAAAAAAAGAAAATCAGAAATCTTCAATTTTACATGCTTGTAACAGAAAAGGTTAGCATGAGAAAGTAAACATAAACATAAAATTGAGTTCTTTTTTTTTTAAACAGTCCATGTTAATATAAACAAGGTTCAATTTTTATGCTAAAAGCAAACCTTGTTTTATGATTAAAGTTGACTTGATTTGTTAGCTTTTAAAAATGCTTTTTTCATGGTAAAAGTTTTGACAAACGTCCTGGTATCAAAGATTAAAAAGAAAAAATAATAAATTGATCATGTTAGCAGAAAAAACGTGAAGTAGACATAAATAGCTTCATGTATACTGACTGTGAAATCCTTGTAGAGTGTATAAGAAGGACTGAATGAAAAGGCCTTGATACCAGATGGAAGGTTTATTGGCATTAATTAAAATTGATTTGACTTGCAGAGGCTAGTACAGCTCACAGTTTAAAAACCTTTTTTGTAAAATGGTCATGTATTGGTGGTGGGACAGACGGCGCAAGGTTGATTATGGCAGAGTTGTGTTAGTCACAGTACACTGCTTGGCATGTTTCCACCGGCCCCGACTTTGTTCAGAAAGTCAATGAGAAGATGCACCTGTCAAAATTAATTTTCAGGGTCCAGTAACCTCACTGCACAGCCCTCAGATGGTAACGTAGGATAACATTTTCGGTCACCTTTCAGGCACCTTTAACCTTCTACTCCACGTTGAAGGAAAATATTGAATGGAACACTTGGCTGTTGTGCCAGGCTCATATGCAGTTGACGTAAAATTAAGCTGTTGATAGTTGTAGCTGTTGTAGTAGGCAGAGGTCTTAGATAAATGTTCATATTTACTAGAAGTAAAATTGTACAGCACTAAGTTTTTGGCAAACTCTCTGAGGAACATGATTTTGGGGTTTTTTCCTCTCTAAATTTGTATGTAGCTACTATAATTCTGGTATCATCCAGAAATTTCAAGTATTGTTACCAGCAGCTGTAACTGTAGGAAGAAGTGCCAAAGTATTCTGTGCTTCATATTCCCTTACATTTTTTTCATATTCAAGAGCAGTGTCAATATGGCAGCTTCATGATGCTGCATATTAAAAGCTGATCACACCATCTCGTAAATGAACCTTTCACTGCACAGTAGCAATTCGTTTGTGCTTTTCAATTTGCTCTAATTTATTTCTGGGCCCTAGGGTTTTATATAGGAAAAAGGATGACAATTGAACAAGAGTCCATGGAAAATGCTATTTCTAATATAAATGTATAATTTATTAATTGCTTTGCTATCTTCTAAAACCAATATTTGGATTAATTTCTGCATTTAAAAACTAAGTGATGTGTTATATGGGAAATTACAGGATTTTACATTGTAAGGAAGTAATTTAAGATGAGATGGCAGTTGAATGCTATATCATTAAATTGTATGTGTGTGACAACATTCGATCTGCCTGGTTCAGGTAAAGGAAAATTTGTGTTTCTAAAGGGTGGGGAGAGGCGCATAACTGAGCTTTATTTTAATTGCTGTATGTCAGTTTGTACATAAACAAAATAACGTGTATGCAGCAGATGCCTCACTCACAATATTTGGAAGCAAGGGGGAAGCGGTATTGCACCAAGTCAGAATTGTCTCTCTTGCTAAACTCCGCTAGGAGGAGCAAGTAAGTGGGGATTTTAACTGTGGTTTGTAACAATGTAAACGTATCTAAAAAGGCAACTCTGCTCCTTAATTCTCCTTCTGAAATAGCAAAATATTTGCCTACTGATCTATTAAGATTTTTCCCTCTGGTTGTGCAGTTACACAGCGTTCATAAATTTTGTTCTCAAGCTCACCTAAAATATTTCTGATTTTTTTTTTTTTTTTAACTGCTTGGGAACTGGTGCCACTTACCGGAGCCTGAACTATCTTTCTAAAAATTATTTTCCAGTCTACAGCTGTTAAACATGTGTGTCTACAGTATGTAGCTTGAGAATTAACCTGAAATTCAACACTACTCTTTTTGTGCTGCTTTAACTCAGACATTATCCTTATGTAAAAGAAAACAAGCCCCAAATGTAGAAGACTTACGCTGATGTGACCACTTGCACCTGCTTTTGCATGCTTAGAAAATAAAAGCCTGCCCTCAGAACTAATAATCTTTAGTTTCTCTGCAGTGTGCAGTGAGTTTTAAATGAACACTCAGTTATTGGGAAGAATATCTCTGCATAAGCAAACGTAAATGTCACTTCAAAGGGTACCCTGGATCTCAGGGAAATTAATTGTTTGATACCAGTTTGGAGGGCAACAGTGGGAATATTTGATTAATTATCATTCCATTGCATGCGTATGCAGTTTAGGAAGAAAGTCAAAACCAGAATTTCACGAATGTGGAGTCGCAGCTAGAATTCAGGTTAATTTTGTCACACTGAGTTGTTCCACTTGTAAAACTGCAGTTATTAGATATAATACTTCAGCAAATCTGCACTGCACTACTAATCTGTGTTTAATTTTTAACTGTGGTAGTCTTTTGTTGTGCACCTACTTTCATTTGACAACAGGTGAAAGTGAGAATCTGAAGTTATGTAAATATTTGTGTAAACTGAAGACTGTTTTCAGGTGCTGTCTTTCCATGAGGCACTTGAGAAAGTGTCCCAGAAAAGGCAGTTGTAATGGCTGAAACCTTTTTTTCTTTTAGACTGTTCACATTGTGCATATTAAAATAAGTTTTACAGTGAGGGATGGAACTAGAATCATAAGAAATTTAAAGAGTCATTTCTCACTTACATATTTCCTTGATTTTTCAAGGTGGGAGTTTCCTAGAAAATCTTCAATCTCTGTTTGCCCTTTAAAAAGGCATTGTATGGATAGGGGAAGGACCCACATCTTTCTCAGCTTCATAAAACTATTGACTGAAAAAAACAAATAACTTCTGTGTCTCATTTTCTTTGTAATTCAGGTGTAAAACATTTCAAAATATGCAGTGGGTTTTAAACATTTGAAATATAGCAATAGCAATTGTTCCTTTTAAAAAATATTACATGCCTAGGATGCATTGTTTAAAAATAATGTAAGCAGCTATCAATATATTAAACTATCATCAAATAGTATCATAAAAATATTGTTTTTCTCTCACTTTTTAATTAGGGTTAGAGCATTACTGCTTTTGCCTGAATATTTACAATTCCATTTCGCAGAAGCTTGTGAACAGGTACTAACCATTGGCAGTAGGTAAAAACCCCGAAGTACAGCAAAAGGTCTCTATATAATCACTTTGTCCTCTGAAAGTGTGTTGTTGCATGTAGCTCTGTATTTTGAAGATAGGATTTATAATAGTTCTACTTCATTTTTGGCACTTGACTGTGCAGTCATTGATGCATTATCAAATGCTAAATATATAAACTGTGAATGCCTCTTGAATTTTTATTTGTGGTCTGTGCTCTGGTAATGTTTCGGTTCCTCATACTTTCAGTTCTGCTCTGTAATTACAGCTTTGCAGATTGAAGCATTCGACTTCCTATTCACACATCCTGGATTTTCATATTTTGATTAGCTGTGTGGGTAAACTCTTTAATTAGAGGGAAGAGTTCAAAAGGCAGCCTGAATCGGTATTCTGATAAACAGCAGCAGCGGTTGCATATTAGGCCTCACATAATGTGCCTGAGTTCACTTACAAACTGCATTAATCTTTTGCACAAAACAGTACTTGGGATGAGGTTTGATGTGCAGGTTTTTAAATGTCAGATATGACAGTCACACCACTAGCTAGGCATGCTTCTCCAGGAGTATTGCCTGAGGGTAGAATTTTTTTGTTTTAAAAGTTCTGGAAAGAAGCTTTACCTTCTAGATGTCTTAAAAGTGATCTGAAACCAGTGACTGTTGTATGCTGCATCCTTAGGTATCTGAACTCTTTCCAGTTGCAGTTGTTTTAATGCATGTTAGTGTTGCCTTGGGCAAAGAAAGCACTTTTATATTGACATCTACTGATTTATTATAGCTTATTGGTAGATTCTGCAGGTAAGCACTTTCTTTCTGTGGTGTATTAAATTGTTATAGACTTAGGTCTTAAATTTGTATTGCAAATTTTCATCTTGTTTGTTTGCCACTAGTGATGAAGTATTTAATTTTCAACAAGAAATAGAAATGAATGGCAATTAGGTGGAACATCATTTTACAATGAGTTAAACAGTCAGTGTTTTCATATTAAACAGAGATTGTAATGATGGCATGAGATAAGCTACATGCTCACCATTTTGAGTGTGTAGTGTTTGAAGGTTTCCTTTTGGGATGTCAGGGGAGCCTGATGTTACTTGTAAAATGTGGTGCCTGATTGCACTGCTCATGGTTTAAATCATGTCCAGTCTTTTGCGTGCTCCCAGTTTATGCTTGGCTGGTATTAGCCTGATGACATTTTGCTTGTGTTTCGGGGGGGAAAATGCCAGTGTAAAAAGGTCTGAAGGTACTTTTAAGATAACATAATTTGACTGTGTGGTCTGTTTTGATGGTTCGGTGCTCTCAGTGTGTCACATAATGGCCATTTTACCAGTGCTTTAAGATTACTTCAGATAAGGATTAATTCTGACCTAGTTTGAGAGGATTTCTAAGTGTTTTTTCTGTATTGGAGGGGTTTGAGTTTTTAATTTCTCAGTTAAAAGCAATCATTACAGTAGCAACGTTATCCCTTTAATCCCTCCTCTCCAGCTACACCAGCCTTGTGCAGACTGAAAGCAGTGCATTTAGTAAGTGTAAGGCAGTGACATTGTGCTGTGGGAGAGGAAAACCTGCTAGAATTCTTTCTCCCTGTTCAGAGACATGTTATCTCAGGGCTCTGCAAATTAGGAGCGATCGTTATCTGCAATGGCTGAAAAGGTAACAGACAAATCAAATGAATATCACACACAAGGATTTGACATACCTTCCTTGGTCAGGCCATTTATGGTGCGAGGATTATACCCACAGAAAATAGTTTTGGCACGCCATCACTTCAGTAAAAAAGATGCTATTGAACATGCGCACATCCCCCAACAGTCTGCTTCCTGCGATTGCTTTTCACAGTATCCAATCTGTCCATCTGTCTCCTCGTTGCTGTGTTACCTTCCTTGCTCATAAGTGTTGTCCTTGTCTTGGGGCTTTTTGTTCATCCTTCAAACAAAAGGACAGTAGTTCTCGTTTCTGTTCCGATTGGGGCGGTCTGGCGTTCACAACCGACGTATTGGAGCTCTTACATCTGGTGTTTCCCTTGTCGGACAATGCGGTGCTGTGTTCTCTTCTCCTCAGTATCCATATTTCTAATGGTAATGTTAGCAGGGAGTGCTAGCGCGTAGTGGTTCAGTTGCCTTCAGTAATAGGATTCCCCTCTATTCCTTCCTTCATTGTTGCTAGGCAGTAATAGAAATGGTTTTGAGCTGCTTTAACCGAGGATTCTGGTCTATAAAATCCATTCCGTAGTTCTTCAGCTGCTGCACAGGCAGGCAGCAGTTTAAATGTGGGCTTTGACAGATGCTGTCTTCTGACAGAGCAGAATTTAACGTCATTGCTTGGCTGAATCCCACGTGATTGTTTGCATTCATTTCGACTAAATGCAAAGGCAGCCAGAAAGCTTTACAGGCTCTTGGTCCTATTTGATAAATGATACATACTCAGTTCAAGCACAATGATAGGTGAATAGTATAAAAATTGTATGATTTTTAAATGAATGATTGAGGATTTTTTCAAATTGTTTTTACTTTTCCGTGACACTGTAACTTAACGATTCTCTAGGGAATCTTTAATGCTAGACATTCTATTCCCATATTCCAAAAGCTGTTCTGCAGTGCAAAGGAATTATAAGCATTTAAATACCGAAGCTTGATTTAACCCATTTGACTCTCTTTGAGTATAAATCCTTTTTGCCTTCATGCCAAAGAAAAAATAAAAATGTATTTTGCTCATACTTCCTTTACACATGCTTAGTCTATAAAAGCTGCTTTTTGTAATCTTAGTTTAGTCAATTAAGCTGGATGACACTAATGTATAAGCACATGCTGTTAAGCTGCCTTTCTGTTGTTAATGGCTTTCTTCCTTGGTAAAGGTCGAAGTCTGATATTGTGGAATTGGGGGCACTTGATTTCAATTATTGATGGATCTGAAATGTCTTTTATCTGTTACAGACATACCTGTATTATAGAATTTGTCTTTCTGGTCCTAATGAAACTTGTGTTCCTTTCATTTCTGTCCTTTCAATGACTGACTCCTCTATGCTGAAGCATCTTATTATATTTAGTGTATGTTATAAATAAAATATCACAATAGATAGCTCAGAAAATAGAAAGCTAGCAGCGTACTTACCCAAGTATTTATTAGTCACTCTGTGTGTCCACTCTGTTTTGAAAAGTTAATGACTACCTCTTTAAACTGTTCTTTTGTTGGATTGTTTTTGGTTTTGTTGGTTTTTTTTAGCCAAAGGATAAGGAAAATATAATTGCGCTCTCATACTCTGATGAGTAGGATTGGGTGTAGGTACATCCTTCACGGGCAAATAAGGCTTCCCCAGGCAGTCAGTGTGTTTTACTATTCTAGATATGTATTCTGATAATTTACTAAAACATAATCAGATTTATATCCTCATAACTAAATCACCTGTGTACACTAACTTGCTCGATTAATTTAGTCTTGTTTTTAATGTATGCATTTCTGATCCTGATGGCAGTTTCCACAAATCCTATGATCCTATTTGAGGACATTTTAGGAGCATGACCGTGTTTCCTAAATATTAATTGTAAATGTATCATGCATATCAGTAAAGACTTGTGTTTGCTACACTCTAAAAATTTTGTATTTAAATAATGGAGGGGAGGTCAGTGGAGGCAGTGGAGCGAGAGAGGAGAGACTTGTGTCCAGCACCACTTACTGTTCTGGGACATTTATGAATAATTGAGAATCAGTGCTTTGAAAGGTTGCATATGTCCTCAGACTACTGAATTTTCCACTTAAACATACAAAGCTTTCTTGTCCTACCCTATATAATATACAGAACTTTATATGATTTGTTGCTGTATGTATAGAAATATGTGACAGAGTTTGCCTAGTATTGTCAATTTGCTGTGTTCTGAGCTACAAGTAGGATATCGAGTGAGATATTAATGTAGTTAATTTACCTGTGTTGATCTTATAGAAGCAAGTAATGTTTTTTCACATACCAGCATGTAAATCTGCCTCTGATTTTTGAATTTTCAGGTAAGACCTTTATATGAGGGAAACAGGTCTAAATCTCAACAGAATGGTTATTAAAATCCGTAGTGTTTCCACTGAATTTGTTCACTACTGCTTCGCTATACCTGAAGCGTATTTCCTAAGGTCTGTGACTTAAATGCAATATGTGTACATATTGAGATGAGCAGAGCTGTTTTTATTTTTCCATAAATGCTCATTAGTAAATATTAAAGGTACAAAAGTCCGAAGGGCCATTTTTTTCTGAATAGAGTTAAGTTTTAAAGTAAATTTAGAAGGGAACAGATGTCAGCTTTGGCTTTCAATTATATGACCATATCACTTGTGCATAGCTTGTAAAGTTCAGGCAGAACTCTTGCCTGTTGATATGTGTAAACTTTATCATCTTGCCATGTGAACAAATAGAATACTGAATTCTTAAATCTTAATGAACAATTTCTTTTGTTCACTCATTCTTTGCTTTTTAAAAGATGAGCAAGTCTTTGCTCATCTTACAGAAAAGTAAGGAAAAGCTTTGATTTATTTTTTTTTCTCTTTTTTTTTCTCCCTACTACTCTCTATCTGGGTGTGACTGATGTAGCTTTAGAGAATCAAAGTTTCAGGAAGATATTCCTTTTCTTTTATAGTGCTTTCTTCCTTACTGTTTTTATATGATACTGTATGTTTCTGGGTATTCCAGGAGGGCAGAGCTTGCTTTGTACTGGAAATACGACCTGAAGGTTTGAGTAATCTTGTTGGGCTGGAGATTGGAATGAGCTTTATTTCGGCTAAATCTCACTGTGAAGGGTCAGTGGACTGCTTGTTCTTGATCCAAGGAGTAATATGTTCTGTAATGTTACTATGGTTACATCTGAAATTAGAAGCTGCAATGTTAGTGTTTGAAATGCTGCCATCTATTAAGACTGAGGAGGAGTTACTCTGATGTGAAGATGTGCAGTGTGTGTGTAAGGAACACTACACAGTTACCGTGGCCAGTGAAAGCTTGACAGTTCAGTGTGTTCTGCAAAGCTACAAGCAGATGCAAAGAGTAAGAAAAGACGTCTACTTAAAATAACCTGTGCACGTGACAACTGTGAACTATGCAAAATGTACTTATGCATAACAAAGGTGTGTAAGTTTGGAATATTTTCTTCAAAAAAAATTAAACTTCCTACATGTCATTTTTAGAGGGCATCAGTAGAATCTTGCCTAACTGGTTTTAAAATAAATCAGACCCTAAGGTTGCGCCATTAAATAAAGTTCTCTCTTGACAACATTAACAGGAGTTTCTCGGATCACTTTAGAGTGGTCGCAATAGTCAGGTGTGTATTGCTTGGTAATTTTCTGCCTGGTGGCCACGAGTCCCATGAAAGTTAAACTAAATACGTACGTCATAGGTGACCTGTCAGCTGAATGTTCCCATATGGACCGTGCTTTCTGGATACTTCATGAATACTTTGCAAAGATTATTCCATTTTATCAGTAAAATTTAGTATTATTTCAGCTGTAATGTGTTGAAAACCTTTCAAGTGACAGTTCAGAATGATTAATGGCAACATTTTCAAGGTTGGTTATTTGCTTTTAAACTTATTCTGGAAATGTGTTAATATAGAATGTCATAAATGCTTAGTTTCGATTTTCTGTGTTAAGAGTTATTATGTATATGGCCAATGGCCATTCTGCTCTTCTGTCATTAGTCATTTAGAGCGGAGAGGACAGGGTTGTAGAATATTTGTAATTTGCTTGGCTACTTTGTGATCGCAACATGCTTCTTAACTATCACAAGCATGTTTTTAACTGAATGAAAAATAGCAATCTAGAAATGACCACAAGTGTCAGTATTGCCTGCCTTATTTTCCTTAGCAGATTTTCACCATTGCTTAGCTTGTTGAGAGACCCAGCTTACACTTGCTACGTTTTTTTATAAACGGTCAAGATTTTGCACTCTATTCTAATCACACCCAAGCCATAAACTTAGTGATTTCATTCATCTTTGTGTCTTAAACTTAGAAATACAGCAATATAGATCAATCCGAAATGGGTGACGGAACACTAGAAAAGTTTTCCAGTTACTGTGAAATGTGTATATTTTTGTTTGCTAATGAGTAGTTGACAATTTTTGTATCGGTCCAAAAGGCATATAAGCACTTCCCCTAACTTTGCAAATTTGTGAGAGAGAGGAAGGACTGAATGATCTCTTCAAGTCAGGAGGGTGCTTCTTATTTCATCTGCCTTAGGAAACATTTCAAGGAATGTTTCATAATTCTGAAGCTTGTATTTTTTTTTTTATTAAGTAAACCGACATTCTAGGTATCCAACTGGAATTCAATCCATTCTCCTATCACAGCCTCCTGTGAGGAACACAGGTTTGGAGTGCTTCAAAATGCACTTGAAAAGCCAAAATACAAAATGTTTTCGGTCTCCTTTATTTCTGTTCTGGTTTTGTGTTATGCAAATTTTGCATATTGGACGCAATAGGATGTCCAGACGCATTTCTTCCCTCAATAATGTGTTGTTTGCTTTATCACATCTTCTTTTTTTTTCCTGTATTCCAATTTTTTTCATGTCTTCCCCCAGGCTTTGCATGCAATTATTGCTGATCTCAAGTGCTAAATGCAGATTATTTTTTTTCCCAGGACATGGGCAACATAATTTCGTTTGTATTGTGCCGTATTTTTGGTTGCACGGTTCTCCCCTGATGAACTAACAATCCAGTGCCAGCAGTAATATTTTCTGCCTGTCACAAGTGTTCCTTTTGCATTCTGCGAAGAGCGGGGACTTTATGAAGCTTTGATTCAGCACAGCAGGGGAGAGAAGGCCAACCAGCAGAAGCACCAAACGTTCACAGGCAGTTTAAAGAACAACTGTGGAAAATAGACTTCTGTTTTTCCCCTTACCTTATGACTTGTTTCATTCCGCCTGCCGGCGCTATACGATCAAGTTACCCCTAACACCCACCCTCGCACCCCCAGCATGAGAATTTTAAATGAAAACTTAAATTCTTACAGAAAGTGAGACTCTGGGGAAGAACTGATAATACATAGCAAATCTCTTAAAGCAGGAAGATGGCATCCCATGGGAGTTAATAGGCCGCCACCTCTTATGCCTAAGGGAAAAATGTATTGTTCCAGCTCTTACCACCTGTCCGGACTCTTCTCTCTGCCCAATTCCTTCCCACAACAGGCGCAGAAAGACCCTTTTCCCTTGGGCTATCTTCAGGCATCCAGCACTTCTCTCCCAATGATTTGAAGAGTCTTGGCCCATCAGGTTCATCACCAGGATGCAGACCTGCTGCCCAGCAATCTTTGGACTGCTGGATGAGCTACATAGATATTTTTTATTATTATTTATTTATTTTTTGAGGGGAGGCTGCTTAAGAGATTAGTAACTCCAACTGTTCATCTGCTTGCTAAATTTCTTCCCCTATGTATATGATTTGTATGTGAATATGGAGGCATTTTGTCAGCCTCAGAAATTCCTAGTTTTGAAGTTGAAATTGGTGATGCAGATGTTTAGTGTTAAATAATGTGAAACTGAAGAGCTGGGCTTTCAGAGCTGTCAGAATTTCATGTGTCTTGGGGTTGAGACCTGTATTGACTCTTTCCATCTGTCACATTTCCTCTGTAGCTTTAGTACATTAATTCCTACAGCTCCATCCTGTAGGTATCCTCATTTATAGCTAATTCAGTGGGACATGCAGGGTTTACAACAGAAATACAAAGGTTTAGCAAGTGTCTTAAATGCCTGAAGCCTTTTCTTCAAGCACAGATGCTTAAACTGGGAAAAACAACAAAATCTGTGGAAAAATCCTTTCTCCAATGACCCAAGAGGTTCTATCCTGTAATAAATTTAAGCAATATTTGTTGATACCCAACAGAAAACCTGGATCGTAAAATGGAGAATTAAGTCCCCTTTTAAGAGCAGTTCCCTGCCGCCCTTTCTTTGACATGTTGGGGAGCACACCACCTAGTTTGACAGAACTACTTCACCTTAGCCAACCGGTTTCATGTATCTGTTTTTTCCTAGTGTTGTTCCATGTTAATGATTCCCTCAACCTGAAGTAGTTTCCAGTCAGTGTGTATTAATGAAAAGCTGATTTTTAGTATGTGCTGAGTGTTATCATGTAGCGTGCTTAATATCGTTGAACTGATTTCTGGTTATTTCAAAGTTAATTCTCACTTGTGGCAAAAGTCCTTTGGAAGTGAATGTTCATTTGTGTATGCTTCTGATGAGCAAAGCAATCAAGTTACCTTGCATACCCCTGGTTACCAGTCTGTCCTGCAGACTTTCTCTTTCCACTTCTGAAATTCACATTGAACTTAAATGATTTGCATCCCTTTGGTGAGTTCCAAGGAAAAGGAAACAATACTGTGGAAATCATGCTTTTTGTCTGAATAACTGTGTTCATAATTCCTTCTGTAATCTGTAAAATTCTAGATGAATTTCATGAGTCTACGGATATTTTTCACATAAGTTGCTAATGTACAGTCAGAGTCACCAGGAATACTAGTTCTCAAATACATGATTTAGAGGAAATCCTTAGAGCTCGGTTTGTATTATGTTAATTGATACAAAATATTGGTTCAGAACTAGAGAATTTCTGTTGTTTTCTGCTACCCTAAATTATATTTCAAACTTAAATTTCAGGTTTTTTATTTTCGGTAATTTAGGGGCTTGTAACAGAAGAAGAAATCAGAGACAGCTCTCTTGCATCTTGTCCATCTCAACATAATACTAAAAATCATTAATCCATACTGTAGGGAGATGTGTGTTTAACGGAAAAAAATACTGGATATATTTAATGTAATAATGCTGAGTTCATAAAATTTGCCCTAAAATCAAAGATTGTATTTTTCTGTGATAGAGATATATATTCTTGTAACTCTTAATAAGCATCTGCAAAACTTGCTATCACTGATTCGTTTTACTAAAGTAGAGTAAATTTATAGGGAGCATCTGTCATCTAAAAAAAACCCCCCACTCTTAAAAAACACAAAAAACCCCCTGTCATCCTCTTAAAACCCCCACAAATCTCATGACCTTGGATGATGGGTTGCATATTGCAGATTCTTTTAAGTCGTCTTTCAAGGATTTGCATAACTAAGCATTCAGACTTCTACAAATGCCTTTTCCTGTAATTTTTGGTTAATGCATGGTTGTACTTTACTCATGCAAGTATTACGGTTTACATTGCAGAAGAAAAGAAATAGCTTTTCAGAGACCAAACCTGACCTTTTTTTCCTCTTTTATCTTTTTTCCTCGCACCTTTGCATCTCCATCTTACTATTTTCCTTGGAGTTACTTATTTTGCCAAATATAAAAAGCCCTGTAATTCTATTAATACCAGTAAGAAGCATAATAGTGCAAAAAAAGACAACAGTCATTTTCTATTTCTATTGTATGTCTAGGTAAGCAAGCAAAGCAATAAAATAGAATAAAAATTCCTTCTTAATTTAATGAGGCCTGGATACAATACAAAAAGGGAATCAATTTTTTTGAGAATCTAGGTCACCTTATATGGAGAAGTCGTCTTCGCTGTGAAAAAATCTTTTATTTTTTGCTATTTTCTCCCCCCCTCCCCCAGCTGACCCTACACAGCGCTGTCTGGAACCGTGCACCAGTATCTGTACTTTTCTGCTGGGTTTGCCTAGTGACAAGAGGAGGGGTTTTTTGTTGTGTGTAATTAACTTTCACTTATCTGAGGTGTGCTGAGGGAAGGGAATGGGCAAGGAAATATGTCGGTAATGTGGGAAATGCTGGATGCAACAGGGGAAGTTAGAGCGGGTCTCTTGAATCTCTATATTTCTCTCACTAGCAGGTTGGTTGGGACCGATGCCAGATTAAAATTGGATCTGTGTATTCACATGATAATGCACACAATCTAATAAGCCTTGTGGAATGTCGACCATTAGGGAATAGATGCATCAGCCTACTCTGAATGGTCTGGTGGAGTCAGTTCAGGTCCCATGTGGCTGGAGCTAATAAGCTCTGATGACTCTGTGTAGAATTGCTTGCTTGTTCTTGAAACAATGCTGTGGCATACATGAGATGCTTGCAAGATTTATAAATAGTAGCTCCATGCTGCGTGGCGGTGCTGTTTCTGAAGCCCTGCTGGCCTGGGAAGTAAACTAGCTGTGTTTCTGTGAAGCTGCCCTGAGCTAATGAAATCGCTAAATTGCACCTCTGTCATCTCGAATGGAAAATGTGCTGCCTGGAATATCTGATCCCAGTTGATTGAGATCTGATGGCAATAATAAGTTGGGGTTTTTTTAGAACAGCTTTCATACTGGTAGTGCCTTGTCATTATTTTTATCTAATTTTCAGATGTTTTTCTTCAGACTGGACGCTGGTCAGTTGCAAAACTGTCTCTTTGAGAAGATAAGAGTTTTTCCTCTTCCTTCAAAATAGCCATATATTCATTTACCCAAGAATATGACAATGCAGAAGCTGAGAAATAAGGAAGAAATACGTAGTCTGGCATAAGATCTTGAATTGTTTTTTTTCATATACTTTCAAAATGTCTTTTTAGAAGAACAGGAATAAATAGAAACGTGTGAGGTTTTGTACTTATTACCAGTCTTTTGAGCTACACGTAAAATTACTATGCTGCCCTTTCTCCAAAGGTGACGCTGCTATTTTGTTTTGGTGTTTTTCTCATAAAAGTAGAGCACCACTAGATTAAACAAGGAAGTTATTGGATGAGTCTCTAAGAAATTGAATCTGTTTGTGACTGGCGAAGCCCTCCTAAGCACGTACAGAAAGTTCCAGGGTGTCATAACAAAGGAATCTTGTTACACTTAGGGGTTGGTGGTTTTTTTTTCTTCTTCATCGAGATCATTCTTGGCATTGGGAGCCTAACTCTCTTCCAAAACACTGTCTGCTCTTAGTGGCTCACTCATTTTTATTTCCTGCCACCAAAGTGCTCTGTTTTGCAGTTGAGGGGATCTTACTTTGCAACAGATTGCTGTAGAGAAAAAAAAAAAAAAAATCTTATTTTTTTATCACTGACAGTAGACTTTTCAAAGGCAAAACATCTATTTGAAGTAACAGGCCAGATGTGAGGGCTGAAGAAGAGCTGAAGAGGTCTTGGTGCTTACGGCAGATTTTCTTCAGATAAACTGTGAAATCTGTAGGATCGTTATGGGTGACTGATGTTTGCTAACATGTGAGTAGCAGAAATAGTAGTTGCAGTGAACCTCACCTGTGTCTGTGCTGACTGGCATAGTCTGTCATCTTAGAGGTTTATTCACAGTGGGAAGTTCTTAAAGATGAATTTGTGTATGTATGTGTGTATACATACACGTGTGGGGCGGGGTGTATAGAGTGAGAGAGGCAGTGATTTGAAAACTTTCAAAACTTGTTTTAAAATACGCTTTTGAGTCTGCACATTTAGTCAGGGGTTTATTTTTTCTGCAGTGATGGATGAAGTCTGTATAAAAGTCATAGCATAATAGGAAGATCCTAAAATTTTTAGAGTTTTTTTATGGCCCTTATCCTGTCTTAAACTTTTAATAGAATGGCCCCAGACTGTAGGACTGAGACCTTGTCAGTTGACCTTCATTTAAGAGGACTTCATTTCTGCATTACCAAAGATACAGCTGTGCCCTAGCCATTTCAAAGAACAGTCGTTGTATAAACCAGATACCATAATGCATAGATAGAAGCTTGGAGATAGACTATCTACTATATGGATAGTGTATAAAATGAAAAATTAAAAGTTGAATGCTGTCTTCTTAGTGCTTTGAGAAGGGCTTAATTTAATCTTCTCTTCTAAAGAGAGAAGAATAATGGGGAATTTAGATATAATGCCAAAGGAAGCTGAAAGTGGAGGCGGAAGGCCAAATAGAAAAATTCCTTTTTGTGCGATACAGCCAGAATCCTTCCTGTATTTTAACTTGATGCATGATTTATTGCCATTAAAGTTAGCTTTTGATATAGGCTTATAACATAATTGGCTTTTATATTCTGCAGTAAGGTGGTATGAATGATATGTTAGTTCAGGATACAAATAACAATAGCAGTTTGCACAATCTATTTGGTATATAAGATCATAGCAATAATACACAAATTCTATTGCATGCATGTTAGTGCAAAAAATTTTGAAGGCAATTCATTCAACCTAAATATTTGTCAAGAAGGACACAAGTAGAAAGCATTGTTGCTATGATGAAAATATGGTATCCTTCTATTTTTTGTCTTCAACATACGAATCTATGATGGGTGACTAAAATACTTCTGTGTGCAGGTGACTTTGTTATATGATGATTAATATTGTGATTCTGTTGCTTGATTCACATAAGTGATTTCTTTTTGAAGTAAAACAGCCCAATCGAAAGGCCGTATAACTTTTGTCAAAGAGCCAGACTTCTATAACACACTTAAATGAAGACAACTGAAAGTTGAACAGTACATTGTCTATTCGCTCTTTGGATACCAAACAGAAGGCTTTAATTTGTTGTAGTGTTTAGGGGATTACTAGTTTTTTTTTAAATCTTGGAATCTGTTGGATAACTATAAAGGCTTAATCGCGGAAATACAGAATTTTGGGTTCAGGCGGCTTCCTGGCTGTTTCTGTGGACATGTACAGTAATATGATTTAGTGCTGCATAGTAGTGATCCCTGCAAAATATTTTAACTTTTTAATCTATTTACATCTGTGCCTAGGGTAGGAAACTTCAGGCCTTTTGGAGTTACCCAGTTGCACTGAGTGGAAATGTCTTGGAAGGGCGGGGGTGGGAATAAAAAATGTTACGGTCTAATTTGAGTGCTCCTTCATAATTGTAAATAAAATCATATTTTAATTAAAACAGAATTCTGGAATGTGAGCTCTACAATGAAAATTATGTAGTGCAATGGATTTCACTGGGAAAGCTGGGGGGAGAGAGAAATGGAGAACAGGACCATGAATGGCACATAACAGTACCAAAAACATTTTTATTCTGCATGTTTTATTATGATGGTGTGTGTGAAACTTTTACATAATACAGTCCAAGGAAAAGATCTCTGTAGTCTAGAAGACAGTTTGTCAGAGCTCCTGTAACTTTGTAAATTTTGGAAACGCTCGGACTTCAGAATATCATACTAAGAAAGATGTGTTAGTGATTTTTACTAGTGGTGGACCAGCCGTTTGAGGATACTGAAGAGCACAAATTTTTTTCCGTGATGTTTTACTGTATTAAATATGTAAAGCATGGGAAGCTAGAGGCTATGTAATTCCTAAAGTTTAATATTAAGGTTGTGGTGCTATTAATACAGTGCTTAGGAACTTTGTAGGTTTGGTTCTTGAAGTTTGTATGTATATTCTTTTAAATCCTAAGTTGCTTCTATGCCTGGAGTTAAAACGTGGGAAAATGTTTCCATGGATCTGTTTTGTTGAAATCTGAATGTAAACATTTTGATCCAGTAATAGATGTGTTCTCTTTGAAGTGAAACCTACTGAAATCTTTTGTTTTACTTGATACAAGTGTATGAGATCATCCAGCAGAAGGAAACATTGCAATCCAATGTCAGCTCCAGTCATAATAGTTTTCAAAATAGTGCTTCTTCATATGGCACCGTCTAGCAAACCTGTACGTTGAAAACGTAAGGCATTCTTTGTCTGTTCAAAATAGTTGGTTTCTCTTGGATTTAGTATTTTTAATGAACTAAAAGTTTATTCACAATATGACCAATAACTTTGTGTTTGGGGGCAGATTGTTATGGGTCAGATTTCACAGCTTCTTGTGATAAAAACTGAGTGTAGATCAGTTCCTCTGAACACATCAACCTGTTGACAAAGACCATTATGTTATTGTGTGTGAGGAAAGGAGATAGGGAACAGAATGTGGGCTAGCAGTAACACAAGTAGGTCCCATCCTCCCAGCTAGAGGTGCTTTTATTGCAAAAACCGTTGAAGTTTTTGTTGCCGTTTCCATGCCTTTGAACCTTGAATAATGCTGTGTTTAGGTATAGTGCTTGGCAAACGTTTCACAGGGACTTTTCTGATTATATGAACTGTAAATGTAAGGTTATAATTAGGCATTTGAGAAAGGGGGAAATTACTAAATATGCATTCTTGTCATAGAGAAGTGATACCTTTTGCTGCCATTAGGATCCAAGGGCGCTTAGCCACAGTGTTAAAAAGCAAACAAAAAAGTCTGTTCACCCATCGTCCTCTCACCGTCATTCACCAAAAAAACTCTGCTTGCACTTCCCATCTTTATGGTACACAACATATTTTCTTCCTTTCAGTCTGTTTTTTAAAATAGTTAAAGCAATAAAATCTGTAGAGTAAGAGCAGGACAAAATCTGGGGTTTTTTTTAAATATGGTGTTTCTTTGGTTGATTTTCATTCTTTGATATAATTTTCTTGGTTTTTTAAAATACAACAATTGTAACAAGCCTGTGAACTTATGCAGCTGGGGCAGGACAAATGTTTAGAGACAGTATTCCAGCTACCTTGTAAGCAGATTAAAATATCCAGTCTTCCCAGTTTGGGGGAATTACAGTGTGTGGATAACTGCAGCGTATGCAAGTCTGGAAATCATAAGACCTTTGTGCTGGACTAAACTCAGAAATTTTTGCAGTAAATTACTCTTCGGTTTCTAACTTGCTTGTCTGATGTTGTACAGATATCTCTTGTGTCTCAATATTTTGTCAATATTTTTATCGCCAGCACCCAAGGTAGTGAATCTGCTCTGTCTCAATGGACAGATTGTTGATATGAGGGCTTTAAACAGATGTTATGCTGGAGGTTTACTACTGTTTGCAAATAGCACAGTTAACTCTTATAAATACACTTTTTTTCCTTTTTATATTACTTTTTAATTTCCTATAAGTACAGTTGCTATCACTTAATTTTGCTGTAGCCAGTGTAGCAAGTGTATGCCCAACAAGACTCTCTTGGGGTCTTAGTGTACAACTCGCAAAGTACAGAAATATAAAAAGAGTTAAGAAGAAAATTTGAGATAGCATAAATTTCATTACCAATATTACTTGACTGACTGCATGGATCTGTACTATAGTACTACTAGCAGCCTGTTCCAGTTGTTATAGGCCTCAAGATCATAATCTTTTGTGATTTGAAAAAAACCACCTACTCTTTTGCAGCTGAATTTGCATAGTAGATTAGCTGTTATTCATAAAGGAGGAAGCCTTGAGTGTTAAGACAGTCTGCAATTAGAACATTTTTCTAGACTTTTCCCTGGCCTGTGAAAGTTCAAAATAGCCCTTTCCAATTAGAACATTTTTCTAGACTTTTTCCTGGCCTGTGAAAGTTCAAAATAGCCCTTTCCATGTTGAAGTGGTTATAGTCTGTTGTATTCTTATAATCATCACTGTCATCGCTCAAGCCCTCTTATCACTTGGCTTGTTTATTACAATTTATTATAGTTGCAGCTAAAGCTTTTGATCCTGGAAAAGCTCATGCTGGTTTTGAACTTGGCAGTGACTTTTCTAGGCAACACAAACAACTAAGAGTTCATCACTCCACTGTTCAGCTTTGTGCATCGGCTCTTCAAGGAACATAGTTTCAGGATTTTCTCCTGATATTTTAAGTCTTCCAAGGTGATTACTTGGAAAATTGCTTTCATCCCTCTGGCCATGACCTCCCATGATAATTATGTTTTCTTGTAACATAATGTAATATATAACCATAGTGCTGGGATTGCTAAAGCTGGTAAGGTATGCAAGAATAATATTAAAATTTCTTTTTAGGTGAAATAGAAAGGAGACAATCAAATCAGGATGAAGTACAAGTGGGGAAAAAGTGGTGCTGGGTGATTTGTTGAACAAGTAATCACGAAAAAACCTAAGGTCTTTAATAGCTTCCTATGTATTAGAATTCTAGTATTACAGCATCTCCTGTTCTAGCAACAGGATTCAGTATAACCAAGGAGAGTCTGGAAAGAGCCTCATCAGTTTCTGTTCCATTGAGACGTAGAACAGCAGCACATAAAGTTAATCAGTTGCTTGGGTCTTGGTTCAGTTTAGGTTTTTTGGAACAAAAAAAGAATTGTGTAGAAGTTAAGCATCCATCTGTATTCATTTAGGTACCTGCAGAGCTTTTAAAAATAATCTGCTTACACAAAGCATTTCACAAGTATTTCCAGAAGTTGCAAGGGAGCCTTTTTGAGGTCTTTTGAACTTTTTCCTCTGCAAATTTATTGTTCACAGAATGCAGGTGTAAGTGGGTTCTTCCCATTGCCCTGTACTGAGCAATGTTTTCATCAATGTATATATGACTGTTCCCTTGAATACCATTTCCAAAGCAGGATCTGAATAGAAAAATAACAGTGCTTTTCTGAGCTTGCATGTCAGCAGAGTTTTTATGCAAATGAATTGCTTGAGCCCCATATTCTGTGATGTTTCTGGTGAAAAACCACTTCATGTGAGTGACTAATACGGTTACAGGTAGTATTGAAACTAGAAGTTCATGAATGTGTGAAAGTTGGAGACTAAAACATTAGCAAATTGTAGTAAATTCACAATTATGCAAATTCCAGTTATACTGAATTGATGTGGTATGTTCTGATTTTAGTATACAGAAAAAACAGTAGCATATAAACCTTTGCACCTGACTTTTGATAAAGATGAAACAATCCTTTTGTTCTCAAACTATTTGTCAAAAATCGTACTGGTTGCCAAGTAATATGTGTGTGGCCGGCTCAGATAATTAACCCAAAGGGAAAGAATTCTAAGCAAAAGTAATGTTTTAGTGATACCTACTTCTATCTTTTCACGTACTTCAAGGGAATGAGTCATTTAAATGAACATAGGTATGTGTATTATAGGCAGGCCTTTATTTTTAAAAACAAACACACAAAACCTGTGGAGTTCTCCTCTCAGGATTGAGAGGAGTTGGTTTTTTGATGAAAACAGCTTATCCCCAGGAAAATGGAAGTGTTTACATGTTTAACCTGGCTTTGTCACCAATGTTTCTCTTCAGCTCAAAATTGCTATTTCAATAGCAACGGTTTGAAATTACATGACTAATATAAATTCAAGACAAAGATCTTAATTTTACTGATACTTTGTGCAAGGATAAACGTGGGAGGAGCTCTAGCACACTTCATTGAAGATTGTTCAGGAATGTTTTGAAAGCTTAACTTTGAGGGTAATGCTTAAGTTTTAAGGCATCTCAGTAATTGTTGCTTTCATTAGCTCTTTCCAAAAGCATCTCCAATAATTTTAATTGTTATTATTTTAGCACATTTTTATGGTTTAGTCCCTGGCTGATCACTAGTCACTACAGTATTCATTTAGATTCAGTTGTGATGTATTGCTTAGAACCATTTTCTTTGCAGAACCAGAATATTACCTAAGCTATATATAAGCAGTCCAGTTAATTCATTCAGTCATGTTTTTCCATTTTTAAACTGAACTTCTTTTAACCTGGTTGTAATAAACAAGAAATTGCAGTGAGTATTTTTTCATTTCTTTCAATGACACTGATCTCCAGGCCTAACCTGCTGCTGAAAAAAACATCCCGTTCTTTATTGTTTTACAGTGTCAATGTTTCAGAATTTGAGTAGTCTTGTCAGTTTTAATTCTATAATGGATTAATAAAAGACCAGATTTGTAAACAAAAATTTAATTGAATGTTGTGGAACATCAAATAATAGTGTTTCTAAATTTCAGTTAGTCCCCTGATGACATCAGCATAGTTTTATTTCTGCCACTCTCCTTTGTGGCTCCTTTCTCCCTCTCCTCCATCACTGTAATGCTGTACTCATTCAGAAGAGACTGTCTACATCTGATTTCCTTACACTTGCAAAATTTGTCGTATGTACTAACTTTAACACTATTTTGAAAACTATAATGAAATTTGCCTTTGTAAGAAGATGAGCATCAAGTTTTCTTTCTTGCAACTGAATTTGAGGTTTGGCAATCTTCCATTGGTATTTTTCTTCAGGCTACTCTTGAGAAGGCATGATCTTGAGTATAAGCAGTTTTGTATTTTGAAATAAATATGATTTATATAATTTTTAGTAACCCCTTTTGTCACATCAGGTTTTTTTTCTGGTCAAAGTAGGAAATAGTGAAGCTATGGTGTTATTTTCCTTAGGCAGTTGGTATCAGAAGCATTTGATAAATGATGGTAAACTCTTCCCCTTTTCAAATTCATTCTATGAAAGTATCTTTAATTCTGCTTAAACTCCCACTCTCTTTTCTGGAATATAAGGAAGTTGAAACAAAGTAAACAGTATAAATGACCTTTTTATTAATATTACGAAGAGTGGAAGTTAAAATGACTGTGGTATTAGCAGTATTTGCACAATAGTTAAGATCCTGTTACCAAATCCTATTTTTTTTACAGCATAGTTTAAAATTAGGAAAGCAGTTAAAAGCTTGCAGTTTATGATTTAAATATCCATCTTGGGGGACTGCATATGCAGATTTATGTGCATAGAAATATGCAAATAAGATATACCAGTTTCATGCATAAGTAAAATGATGATGTGAAACACTAGTTAAACTTAAAATATTATTACATTTTTCCTGATATGAACAGAAGTCAGAGAATTATTAGGGAGACTGCAGAGGCAGAGCATGGTTTTGCTTGGTTCTTTGGAAGATTTTTTTTTTTCTCCCCCAAGGCTTATAAGGGCTTCAAATTTCTAGAACAAAGCCCTGTGTTTTCATAATCCAAGCTATTTATATGAAATAGATAGGTGTTTCTGTCAAGATTAAAGTAGGGCATCTGGACCAGATGTTAGATACCTGGTTTTGAAGTCATTGTTTTGGCTATTTGTCATACATTGATGTATACAAGATTTAATTTCTAGAAAAATAATACTTTTTTTAACTATGCAATTATTCTAGATTTTGCCATAGTTCTTGAGGCTGGCTTTACTAGAATTTTCAAAGGTTCGATACTTTAAATCACTCAGGCAATGGTAATTAAAATGAGTTCTTAGTCTCTTCTACCCTAAATTAAATAGATAAATTGAAGTCTGTTCTTAAAGATAATTTTACAAGCTTACCATCCACATGTATTTATTTTCTTTCTCATTTAAGATCCAAGTGTTGTGGTTTTACTGTGTTCATCTTTATGAACAAAACAGTCCTTGGTTGAATTGTCTTCCATCACGGATGGTGAAGCTGAAACCTGCTTTATGTTTTCACAGAATCACAGGGGTTGGAAGGGACCTCTGGAGATCATCTAGTCCAACCCCCCTGCCAGAGCAGGTTCACCTACAGCAAGTTGCACAGGATGGTGTCCAGGCAGGTTTGGAATGTCTCCAGAGTCAGAGACTCCACCACCTCTCTGGGCAGCCTGTTCCAGTGCTCTGCCACCCTCAAAGGAAAGAAGTTCCTCCTCATATTTAGATGGAACTTCCTATGGTCAAGTTTGTGCCCATTGCCTCTTGTCCTGTCACTGCACACCACTGCAAAAAGACTGGTCCCACCCTCCTGGCACCCTCCCTTTAAGTATTTATAAGCATTGATGAGATCCCCCCTCAGTCTTCTCTTCTCTAGACTAAAAAGACCCAAGTCCCCCAGCCTTTCCTCATAAGAAAGATGTTCCAGTCCCCTCATCATCTTTGTAGCCCTCTGCTGTACCCTCTGCAGCAGTTCCCTGTCCTTCTTGAACTGGGGAGCCCAAAACTGGACACACTACTCCAGGCGTGGCTTCAGCAGGGCAGAGTAGAGGGGGAGGATGACCTCCCTCAACTTTATATGCAAGCAGTTGCTAATACTTCTTGCAGAATCAGATGTTACTTTTTACTTCTACTAATTCTGTGCCAGAGCATGCCAGTTACCTTATAATGTTTAGATTTTGGAGTAAAGATCTTGTACTAATTTAATGTTATAAAGGAACAAGGTAGACATTAAATTTGCTAAATTAAAAAAGCCACAAGATGGCATCAAATTGTCAATTCTGTCCATTGCTCCTAATATTTTTCTTTAAGGTCAAAATATTACAGACTACAGATCGCTGCTCAGAAACCAGTTGGGATACTTGAATGTGCAATGAAATAGTTTGAGTTTTTTCCTTCCATTATTTGTACCTTGTGAAGCCACAATAAGAAACTTTTAATAGCTTTTTTTTTTTGTCCTTCAAGAGAGTGAACTAACTTGGGTATATATGAAACGTTCCTCCAAGAAAAAAATTCTACTGCTATAACATGTTTTATTGCTTAAAACATGAGGGTTCATTTCCTGAAACGTAGCATGAGTTATGTTCAAGCAATTTCTGATTCCAATTGAGAAATGAATGAAAGTAACTTAACTGTGGATGTTAATGCTCATTTAGACTTAAGAAAAGTACTAGGTATCTAAAATACAGATTTTTTTTCTAAAATATAGAAAAATACTAGTTAGGTCCTGGTCTCAGATGAATATTGTTAATTGGTGATTTTTGCAAATTAACACAAAGTATGACAGATATTTTTTTTTTTTTAATTAAAAAGGTCAGCAAACACTGCAGAAGGTTTCAAAAGCTGGGTTGTTTTTTTTAACACCCACTGTTGAGTAACTAAATACAACTATAGATTGACCATAGTTTACTTTTTTTCTTAGTAAGATAATTTTTGATGTCTGTGTAGATGGAATATCTCAGATTTACTATTGCAAGAAGTAGATCTTGTAAAAATTGTTGAACTTTCTACATTAAAATGGATTGACGATGCAATATATTGGAGGACAGACAAGTGTGGCAAGAATCTGTCCAACACAGTTTGCATCTTCTTAATATATTGCAACTTGCCTGTATAATGTAGAAGCGGAGAAGGGAAAATGAATGCACATGTGAAAGGAAAGGTGTGAAGTAAGCGGTACGCAAAACATAAAAATTTAAGGGACTTTAAGCAATAGACCTAAAGCTTCTTGTTACTGTAAACATAGTTCACTCACAAAACTTATCAGAGCACATAGCAGTGTCTGAATTTTTAAGACAAACATAGAAATTGTATGTAGGCATGAGGGAAGAAAGAAACACACTAAAAGCTTAATTACCAGGGACGTACAATAATAGAAGTCAATCATCCTTCACAGTGTGGGAGTTTTTTTGCCTTGTTTGAGTGAGAAGCGGGAATTTTTTTTTTCACGTGTACTAACCTGTTTTCTATTCATGAAATGCAGTGTTTTTAGGTGTTTAGGTAGGACAATGCTGAGTAGCAGACGACACACACTGAAATAAAAACAGTAATTGAGAAGACATTTTGTAAATGTCTAACATGATAGGGAACGTTAGTACTGAAATGGAATGAATTCCACTGAAAAATAGATACAGTTGTGTATCTGTAAACGATGCAGTGAAATTCAGGAAAGTATGAAGCTTTCGGTATCTGTTTTCCTGACTTCATTCTATGTCAGGTTGTTGCTTCTGGATGGTTAAATACTCATATATTTAATGTAAATCGTAAGTAAACTATATATAACCTTCTACAGTAAATTAGCACAACTAAACCAAGTAATATGGTTTTGATTAAAATACGATGTTAAGCAGTTGTCTTAAAGAAGATTTGTATTTTTCAAATTACATGGTTTTGTTACTAAATTAGTTTCAACTTATGAATATTCATAATATACTCCTTAACAGTCTAAAACGGCTTATGCATAAGAATTAGGTATGTCATCTTCCAGCAAAACTGTTAAGTGTTCAGAAACTTTGAGGAAATGAATGTTCTTTAAATAGCTTAAGAGTGATTTTTGCTGCTTCTAATGTTTAGGGTACAGCTGCACAAACAAAAGCTCCCCTAACTAGACTTTGAATTTGCAGTGTGCTAGTTACTTAAGAGTAAATTTTACATTAAAACCTTCACGTTAGAAGATTTTAAATGTCTTACTGTGTGCTTATTGAGAAATAAGCTACAGTCTGTACAAGGAGTTAGAGCATGTGAATGAGAAGTTGCTTCCAAGTAGCTAACATGCCATAAATTACCAGCAGCACTTACCTCGTGTGGTTGAATGAACCAACAAATACGTTTACTCTGTCAACTTAATTTTCTTTTTTTTTTTATGGTAAAAATCTAATCATGTAGTTCTCTGTGGCTATAGCTGCCTTGTAAACAGAGCTAGTATCATAAGTCAGTGCGTTGTCATAGGAAAAACTTATACCTCTATCTAAATGCTTTTGAAAAGCATTAATTTTGTATCTAAACTTAGCATCTTTTTTTTTCAGGACAGTGTGAAATGTTAGCAAAATTATCCTGCTAATGAAAGCTTATTGAAAGCAGGTTTTCTTCTCCACTTAGTGTATCTTGTCAACCATGACTGCTCTTTACTTTTGTTTTTTCTCATGTTAATCGTATGTTTTTCTTCTTGCAAACCATTTAAGAAATGTGGGCTTGAAATATTGATCCGAGCTTCTTTTGCTACATTGTCTACAGTTTTTACATAATAGGAGGTGGTGATTAGGTCACTGGTAGTCCTAGAGAGATGTAAATCGGTTAGAAAGAATGGATGCTATGCCTTCAGTAGGTGACAATTGGGCTAAGATGCCAGAATATCAGGAGTTGTGAGCTGCTGTTTATCCATGAAGTTACGACAGTCTAAGGCGGTGATTCACAGAACTAAAAGCCGTGGCCTCCATCATTTATTGATTTGCAGACATTGTTCTTACGAATAGAAAGGTCATAGGCGTGGAAGTGGTAGCTGTCTTTTGTGTCTACTTATTTAAATGAATTTATTTCCTACCATTAATCAGATACTTTCATGTGAATTTTTTTTTTTGTGTAAATGTGACTTGTTGTTTTGGGGGTTTGGTTTGGTTTGTTTCAGTTGCAATCCCTGCCTTTTCCTTTTAGGCTTCTGGACTAAGTTTCCCTTTAATCACTTCAGAGAAGACAATTTAGAGGAAAGTATGAAAAAACTCCCAAATAGGTCATTTGCCAGTTCTTTGGTTAGGCTTGATTCTATATATATTCCCGTGCTTTATGGAAATTTTGGTGAAGAGAGAAATCACGAGCACAAGTCATAGGGTGACCAAAGCTCCAGAATCTCTGAAGCAGCTCCTGGTGTCCTCCCTTTGTTGCAGCTGCCGTAGGACCTGAAGGGTTGGTTTGACACACTGGAGGCACTGAATAAGTGGAAGGGGAGGCAGAAAAGTTGCATTACTGATTCTGTAGGGGAGGAAAGAGGAATAGATGTGTGGTGCTGCAGACAGTAGTAGTTAAGTGTCCAGGCAAACTGAATTGGGTTTAGAAACCTGAAAGTTACCATTGCGGGAGGTAACGTTTCTTTAGCTTGATAGGGTTTTTTCCATTTCATGAAGTGCTGTGAATATAAGGAAATGTTATGGGAGAATTCTTGGTATTTCTTCCAAATGTGTAATTAGTGCACCACAGGAACAGTCTTTTCACACAGAAAAATGTCATTTTTCTGTAGAAACAGATGCAAAATGATTTATTTCCACTTTCTTGGTTAAAAGAAAGGTGATGTTTCAAATAACTGCTGTTTCTCAGTCACAAGGCTCCTCTCAAAGGTAGTCAGCCTTTCCTGCTGCTGTTCCTTTACCGTGTGGTATTTTGATTTTTATCTTTTTCTGAGTAATTATTGTGAAAGGACATTGGCAAAAATACCTTTTCTCAGATACTAAAAAAGTAAGCTTTAAAATAACAGTTACTGACTCAAGTGCCCTACATAGATGTTGATATTTTAATAAGCAGAAAAGAGTGCAGGAAAAATTCGAGTTTAATCCGTTTCTTCCAATGGGGGGCTAAATGCTTATAGTGAAGATTAATAGGAGGTTGCTGACTGTAAAAGTTACAAAAGTGGCGTGCTGTACCAAATGTCAGCTCCAGCCTATTGTAACTAATCATGGGTGGCTTTGACTAAAGCTCAGGGAAGAGGTATTTTGAGTAAATCTGTGTTTTCTAAGGGTTTGTCAAGTGATCTTCTCTTCCACTTGTACTTCACAGTTCTTGAGATAAAACTGTTTAAACTTTCATGGTGCAAACTTAAAAGCAGTTTCTTTAGGTGTTATTTAAATCACGGAGCTCGAGGCTGCTTGCGTGTAGTCCGCTGCTCATTAGCTTTTTTATTTTGAATTACAGAACATATTGTTATTTATGCATGGGCACACAAATGTTATAATGCCATATTGGAGTCCTTTCAAACAGGTTTTTCCCAGGGTGGGACCTGAGCGTCCCACAGTTGTAGGATATGCTTCACATAGCGTTTTAAGTCATTTTCAGATAAAATTCATGGTTTCATGTTAGCAGGTTTTCTGTCAGCCTTGCAAATTGAGGTAGCTGGAATATATAGCATTTTTTTACAGCGTTATTAATATTGTTAGTAGTATATGTTTTGTTCAGTGAGGTTTCACAGAAGTAACTGAGAACAGAATTTGTTCTTGCAGGAATTCAGTGTTGCTTTGGAACCAGATGTGTGTGACCTCATTGTTCTCTTATGTGGTGTGTTGACTCTGCAGCGTTAACAAGAATAAATAGTAGTGCAAGTCTTTTGTTTGTTACATTAAGGTAATTGGATAAGGCATGAGCAGAACTAATTGTCATGAGAATGCTATTCCTGGGCACTAAAACTGTTCAAGGCAGGAATGCGTTGCAATTTCTTGGTCCTAGTTTTCCATCCAGAGCATAAGCAGATCTTGTTTTGAAATTTCTGTAGCCAATTGCTTACATTTAAGTTATTAATGTTTGGTAAAGTGACCATAGGTAAAAATGAAACAACGCTATAAATAGAAAAGGTTGATTTGAATATACAAAAAAGGTTTCTGATTGGCATTTGATGGTTGAAATGTAAACCTGTTAAAAGCTTATGAGGTTGTCTGTCCTCCCGGAGTCTGAAACACAGTATCTGTACCGAGTTTTTAATATATTCACTCTTTTCTTTCTCCTCTTTAATGGAAATGTATTGCCCTCATTTTCGTGATACCCTTTGTAGCGCTGTGTTCATTTAAAACCCCCCTCCGTGCCTGACAAGAAGGCCAGCTGTTGATGTTACCTCTTCTGTCTTTTAAAAGGAAGGTGCTTCTGCTCGAAAAACACAAACTCCAGCAGCACAGCCTGTACCACGACCAGGTAAGGTAACTTACTTTCATTTGTGCTTGTCCCAAATACGTATGAGTTTCAAAGAAGTACAATTGAAAACTCTAGTTAGCTGAAGAATGAAGTGGGGATCATTTATTTATGGCCTTTAACTGCATATGTATTGGAAATAACACATAACTTTTTGGTTAATGTTATACCATGCATAGCTCAAATTGAAATGGTCTGGGGTCTGGGGCTTGAGTTCATTCTTTTCGGTCTATTGCCCAGTTATCCCATTGAAAGTATGCACTAGTGAAGTTAAAAAGTGACAAACTTCTTGGTTGTCGGCTTGGTAGTTCACAAATGCAAGCTCAAATATATAATAAGAGCTGGTTAATACTTCAAGGAGAAACAACCTAAGTAGAAAAGCTCATCCCAAAAAGAGATATATTATTGCTTCTGTTGTTAGTATATCAGAAATAAGTCTTTCTCTGAATGTGTTACCATTACTTCTTCACACTTCTTAGCACATAAGGTATTTGTAATGGGGCCAGGATCCTCAACTGGCTTTTTAATTCCCAGTTATTAGACTCTAGCTATCAAGTCAATTTTGTATGTCAGACTGAGATTCAAAGACAGAAGGTGTAGGTACTTTAAGGGTTTCTCATTAAAACAAAACAGAGTGTGTTAAGGGTACAGACAGTATGTGATCAGTGTTTCTAAACACGTATGTGTATATCCACACCTAGTTTACGTACTATGAGAATTTCTGGTTTGGTGGAAGAAAGTCTCAAGTGAAAGCTGTTATTTAATGACAACATGATGGTTATTGTTATGAAGGTATTGGAAAGGGGACATTTTGGACATCTGGAAACAAAGCTACCTCTTAAAATTAATACACTTGTTCTGGAAGTACTGCTGGAGTACTGTGTATTCTTGTTGAGACCAGTAAATGCTTTCAATGTGTGCCTTGCTAATTCCTTGAGATTTATTAGTAGGGTTCAATGCTAGGATTTAATATTATAAAAATGCTTCTTCAAAAAAAAAACAACCCACCTATTCTAATATAGCATATTCTCAGCATACCTAAATGCTGTTGTGCGCAGATTCTTCTGTTTTGTTATTTTGGTACTAGAAAGGTCATGCTGCCTGTCATATTTATCTCACTAGCCCCGTTAAGCATAATAACGCAAATGGAGTTGACGGACAGCAGTATGAAAAGGGTAGAAGTGGCAAGAGCAGAAATCTGACTGAATTGTCACAGGTCCCTACTGCTAGCTGTAACTTCATGGGAATTAAGTGGCAGAAGTGGGTTTTTTGGCTGGGGGGGGTTAGCTTTTGTTTGTTTGTTTTTTACATTATACAGGTTATACTGATATGGCCCTTCTCTGAGGCCAGTCTAATCCATTATCTTGCCTCTATATTATAAGTTGGAGAGGTATAGTCTGAAGACAGTGTGTACTGCTTCTTTCATAAAAAAAAAACAAAAAACAAAAAACAAAAAACTTATCTTTCTGCCTGTTCTAGGATATTTTGGGGTTTGGAACTTTTAAAAAAAATAGTTACCCTGTTCTTAGCAGTCAGAGTATTTAAAACATGCAATTTCCAAGAGGATGCTGCTTTGCACATAGAAACGTTAGTTGAATTGGGTAAAACAGTTGTATAATACTGATTTGAAAAAACACCTATGAGATTTTTTTTTTTGTGCACCTTTCTGCAGTACCTAATTTTCTACTAAGATGTCTTGGTATGGCTATCAAATTTCTTACAGATCCCCTCCCTTCTCCCTCCCACCCCCGTTTTTTTTTTA
>VFFE01009105.1:363518-400324 GCA_008921705.1 Burhinus oedicnemus
GATTCTTGGACACGTCAAAGGTTTTCAGAAAGAACATCTTTGTTTCCCATAGAAAATGTACTTGAATCGACATTGAGTTTGTGCTGTTCTCCTGGAATCTATGCACCTAAAAGTAGGGGCTGCACTTTCACTTAAATCTGTAATAGCATGGGAGCCTGATAGTGGCCACCGACCACTATATTTAGCTCAGTGCCCTTTATTAACTAGTTGACTTTCTTGAGAGATGGGCTGATGAATTTTGTTCTCGGGCACTATTCTGAAAAAAGAGGGATGGGATGGGAATTCTTTGACTAATAATTAAACACTGTGAAGTCATCATGTTTGTGCACTAAATGTTTTCCTGTTTCCTGTAGTTAAAGCTTTTCATCTCAAATATGATGAAGTACGTCTGGATCCAAATGTACAGAAATGGGATGTAACAGTGTTAGAACTAAGCTACCACAAAAGACACTTGGACAGGCCAGTATTTCTACGCTTCTGGGAAACTTTGGACAGGTATATTTCCTGTTGAAAATCCTTTGTGCTCATGCCTTTATGATGTTTAGTGGGAACGAAAAGCTATGGCAACAAAAGAATTGTATACAGCTTAGACATCTGAACAATGTTTTAGCTTGAAAATACTGCTTGTTTGGATTTTCCCTGATGATACAGTTAAATATATATCACTATATGTTTTATTATAGACTATAAATAATAATTTCCAAAGTGTAATATGCATGGATTTAAAGGAAAGGGTAGTTACCATTAATCATCGACTAGTACCATGATTCGCCACCTTCCTTTAGGCAGAAGGAAAAGAATGGAGAACAAGCTAGGTGGTGCGTAGTTTTCTTTTGTTCCCCTAGCCCTCCCCTTGGACTGCACTTCTGCAGAGCTTACAAGCTCTCCTCCTTTTTCTCTCCAGCTCACTAGATGACAGTCTAGAAAAGGTGAGGAACTAGCTTAAGATAAAGAGACAGAAAGCATTATCTTATTCTGATGCCATTGAGTCCGCAGCACTGGGTAGAAGAGGAAGGAACTCACAAAAGATATGGCACATAATGAGTTTTGGACTAGTGAGTCTTCTCTATCTTAGAGACCTTGCAAGTACTTAGCCCTGCATTTTGTGAGGAGTGAGGGATGGAGGAGCACCAGCAGCTCTGTGAAGAGCAGCATTGCTTGTGACTCTGCTCCTCTGAGGTTCAGACCCCTCTCTGAATAGGAGGTTCATTGTAATACGTTTTTCATGTTATAGAGAAGAAACTTTCATGTCATGAAGCAGTTGAAGAAATGTTGAGAGAAGGGAGAGGCCCATGCATTTCATGAATGTTTTATCTTTTCACATTGATTGCACGGCAAACTGCTTGAATGATTGAGTGAACTTCAAAAAGAAAAATCCTATTGGAATTGTCAAAATAATTGCAAGCATCAAACTTTCTGTGGCTTCTTATTTAAAAACCTCAGCTAAACTATATATCTGAATTCCCAGAATGAACTAGTTATCTTCACAAACAATCTTCCAATATTAGAAGTCATGTGATGCCTTGGAAAACACGAATTTTCTTCAAAGCAAAGGTTTTAGCTGATTGTATTTAGTGGGATGAATGTTGTGCATAATACAGAGCTATATGTCATATGAGACGTTGCATCTCTTTGGCAACTTGCTAATTCTCTAAGAGTTTTGTTTTAACAAAGTCTGTGCATATTATTCCTGAAAGTGAAATTTCTGTAAATACCAAAAGAGTAGTAATGTTGTCTTCTGTTAATTTGTTTCAGGTATATGGTAAAGCACAAATCTCACTTGAGATTCTGAATTCTTCAGCTGCCATTTATTTCCTGAAGTATGGATTGGGAAAAATGAAAGGGGCTCCAGTTTGGAGACCAGAGCTCGCACTGTATGATACATCAAGAACTTTACAAATGAAGAAGGGTCACAGTTTAAACTTTTTATAAAATCTTGTTTGAATGCTTCATGCTATGGCAGGTTGATACCTGTTGTTATTCAGAAGCAAAGGGGTTTTGCTTAAAACTATTTTTTTAATGTTGTTAGCCTTCTAGTCTGCAATCCAAATTGTATATTTTGATAGCAGCAGTTTCTTCTCTGTTTTGTTATATTAGCCACATTTTTAAATAATGTGTTTTGTTCCTTATTAGAAAATAGATTGATCTTCACTGCAGGTTACAAATGTGTGTGTGTGCGCATGTGCGCACGTGTGTATATATATGTGTGTGTGTGTCTATATATATAATGTATAAAAAAAAAAAATTATAGACACACTTACGCACACATAGATGTTACCAGGCTTTCTAAACCACTTAGCTTCTGAGCTTTGTTTTGGTTTTCTTTGCTTATTGTTTCACTTACTGAAAATATTTTGTTGTGAATTATATTACATTTTAGTCAATAGGACTTGCAAACTGAGCAAAGTGAAGATTGTTTTGGATAAATCAAAATGTCAACCTGTATATGTATATTCTGTCAGTCTTTGTTGAAAAAGGGAAGATGAAAAAAATCTAGAAACACTTTTTTCAATTTGTAATGTCCCGGTTTACTAACTCTTTAAACTTTATTATGGACATATATTCAAGTCATGCGAACTTCAAATTACCATTCTCCACACAGGTCTCTTTATTTAAACTGAAAGTGTGCATGTGTACATTCCCATCTACGAAAATACCTTTACATATGAGTCTAAATGTTACGTAGATTAAACAATGAATAGAGAAGGAGAGAGTTTGGATTTTTTTTTTGTGAAACAGCCACCATAAGGAATGAATACTTTTAACTTCTTTACATTTGTACCTCTAATACCACCTCTAATACTACTTTCTTGTGACAAAAGTAGCCAGACTATGTCTACAGGAGTTGTAATTTTCTGAGATAAGTGGCTGATATGGCCTCCTAACAGTCCTGCATTGGAATGGAAAATGAACCTACTCCAATTACCAAAGAACAGATTTGCTTGATCTACAATATAACTGAGGTCAGAAGACCCTGGTGTTTGTATGAATTTATGGTATCTCTGTATCTATATAATAACATTAAGTTGATGTTGCATACCAGTGGATGTAGAGAATGATCAAATACTGGAACATCTGCATGGATTTTTTTGTCTGGGATAGAAAATACATGTTTATATTCCTGTTCTTGAAATTCCGAACCATGTTTTTTTAATATACTTTACATTTAAGGTTTGACAAAAGTAAAATGTTCTACCTATTCTTCTTTAGTTTTGCTTTTTACTTGATGTTACCTTCATTTTTAATAAAACCAGACGGCACTTCTCCTTAAGAGGTTTTTAAAACTGTCTTAAATTTGTGAGGACTATGAGGTCTGACTTTTAATTACATATTTCCATCCCTGCTATATCAAGGCTACTATTTTTAAATCGTCTTAATGGAAACGTAAAAAAACCCCAAACCACCAAACAAAAATCCCCAGTGACTCCCAAGATTAGAAGTTGACATTGGATTTTTGAATGCATTCTGCGAAGTAACTGAGAAATGTAGGCAGTACAGAACTACTAGAAGGTCTCCTATTTGTATGGGCAGTTGGTCAGTACCAAATTTCCCAATACTTAAGCTTATTATAAATGTATCTATGTCATACATGAGTGAGCTAAAACATTCAATACTTTGTTTTAACTTGTAGTACAATTAGAAAAGCTGTAATGGCTATAAACACAGCAATCGCTACCAAGAGGAAGTGGTTCGATTTAGGTTTCTTAACTGCTTTAAATAGTGGGATATTACGTATGGGTTTTTAACTCTCAAACATTTCCAATTAGAAATATAATTTTTTTCAGATTTAATCAGTACTTTGTGGCTTCTACAATGGGCAGCAAACTTAAAAAGCAAATTCTGAAGAAACGCGTGCATCGTGTGCACTGTGATATACAGACTATATCGTGGTCTTAAAATAGGCAAGGTCCAATTATCTTTTCTCTGTCCTGTATTTCACTTGTGTTTTAAACGCATGTGTAATCCCATGTCCAGTATTGTATACAGGAGATGGCTTGATTTAGATGTAAATTTATGTATATATTGGGAGTAACTCCTCTGAAACTAGTGAAGTTACATGGATGTGAAACTGGCAGAAGAGCAAAATCCATTAAATCTTTGTATGAACTGTGCCATTTTTTATGGATTGAGCATAGACCTTTAACATCTTAGAGTTTTGTACTTGCAAGCAATTTATGACACAAGTTGTAAAATATGTATTTGTGAAGGAGTTGGCACCTGATTGTGCATATTTTTGTCAGTCATAAAAGTAGTGATGTTTATAAAATGAGCCATTTTGCAATCAGATTCCTGCTGACATTATTGGAAGTTTAATTAGGTTGTCAGAATAGCATTCCTGCTGCCTTCATAAATAACTGCACATAGATTATGAAACTACTTGGACTTAAAAATTTAGCCTTACAGCAGCATTTTGCAACACAGCTGGAATTTTAGACACTTATGTTATGCTTAATTTATCTACAAGTTAATGTAGAGTAATAAAGAAAACTGATGCTAAGAACTGGGGAAGCTGGAGGATCAGACATCTGTTTTAGTGAGCTGCATTCTTATTGTTGAGCAAATTTGACGCACTACTTAGAGGTGTATAAAGTGTGTAAATTGTACTCAATTAAAATGTATAACTAAAACTGAGCTTCTTCACTGACTGTAGTTTATTGAACAGTGGAATGATACTAGCATGGGAATCAGATACCAAATTGGCTGTTTCTGTTAAACATCTTAAAGTGTCATAACTCTACACTGTTTCATAAGTACAAGATGAACGAGATGAAACAAGATAAAACAAGGTGAAAACTGGTTTGAAGTCAGCTATTGGACTCTCATACTGTCAGCAGGTGATTATTTCTTTTAGTAACAAGGTTATAGGGGCCAGTAGATATGTCTGAAGTAATGGTTTTATATTAAAAACTAAAATACCTATGATTTATACTATTTGAGCTTTCTGAATGCTACCCTGAACAAAGCAGACAAAGGGGGGATTTTTTGTAAGGTAAAGTAGGGCAACTGCAGGGACTTGCATACCTGAAGAAATTGCAGATCAGCATCTTCAATTGCGTAGGCTCAGCTATTTAGTTATTACCTGGAAATTTTTGTAGCAACATAGTTTCACAAATTAGGTACTAAAGTGAGTGCTTGCGCTAGACAATTTATAGAACTCTTCTGCAATGCTGTAAACCTTATTTCTGAATACAGAAGACAATTTGGATAGCAGATTGTGTGTTAAGTTGCCCTTCATCATAAGTTGAACTCTTATGTGGTATTTGACAGATAAGCCTTTATCAGAACAGCAAATTTGTTTTTGACTTTCGTTTGATATGCAGTCAGTGTATAAAATAGTACCATTCTCTGCAGGGACCTGCAAGAGGAACTTTTATTAGTACAGCTTTCATTCTTTTGCTGGTGAAATATGCACTTAGTTGCTAATTCTTGTGAACAGTGTGCGGGGGGGGGGGAAAGCTGGTCAAAATTAATGGAAAGCTGGTCAAAATTAATGGCTTTGGGATTTCAAAATTCAATGTCATGAATGCATTTTAATTCAAAAGCCATAACTAATGCCAAGTACTTTATTAGAGCAATGTGTTCATGAAAAATTAAAATCCCTGCCTGAAGAAACTGTTGGCCAAGTAGGTTACAGTTCAACTAATCTGTGGAAAAATGTGCCACAAACTGGAATATCTGAATGTCATATTCTGAGTTGCTCATTTGTTACTTAACTGATTTTTTTTTTTTTTTTTGGAAGAGAGATGGTAGTTTTACTTTCATTTTCTGCACAGTTACATACTTCAATAGCAGTTGTGTAGTTTACCTTCTTTGGTTTGTTTTTACCCTAAGAGTGTTAACACGATACAACAGTTCTGTGGCAGTGATTGAAAACAGATCGCTTCAAGTATGAAGTTAAGTGGAGCTCATACACTTGATAAAGTTGGTTTCTTAATGGATCTATGATCCAGTGGGTAACATCGAGTTCATTGTTCAGCTCTCATTGACTTGTCTGTACATCATTCTTCTCAGTGATGATGCTATCATAGAGGGCAAGTTTGAGAATAATGAGATTGAATCAAACAAAATTCATTGGTAGGTAGTACACAGGGACAGGCTGTGCATCCAGACTGATTTACTGTGTTAATTTTTCTTTAAACAAAAATCTGATGATTTTTAAAAAGAATGCAAATGCAAGGAACAATCTCAAATGTTTGAAAGTTTATTGCAGAGACTAGTTCACATGTAAAACTGAAAGATGTGAGGTCGTACATAAAATCTCTACGAAAAGTATCGTGGTTTATGTTTTTTATTTGCATCTGCAAATTGCTCTAGTATGTTTTATTTTCAGTTCAGAAAAACTGGTTACTTGCTTCACAAGGTTCCTGCATGTATGACTGAAAACTGTCGGAGGTAAATCTTTAGCTGCAGTTGCTTGAAGGTTTGGTTAAATGAGTTTGTAGATTATAAATTCTGGCCTGTCAGTGGGCCCAAATTTTAACAGTGGTTTTGAAGGTTCAAGTTAAAATGAAAGCTTGCAACAATCTGATGAGGACAGACACTATCGAATGAAAGGAGAAGACAAACTTCTCATGAGGTTAAACCTTTAAACTCATGTAACTGTCATAAACTTGCATTTAATGACTGTTTTGATAAATCTTAATTTTTTGTATATGTCTTGCCACTTGACCTATTATTTAAGATCTGGACTATATTATTGAGTTAACAGTTCAGTATCAGCTCAAGCCCAACTTTTGAAAATTCTTAGCAAAAATATCTTGAGGACTTTGAAAGGCGGGATGTCTTTCTAAATGCAACAGTCAACTTAGCCATGAAAGAAGAAACCAAAAAAGCATGTTTCTCTTGTTCCCGTCAATCAAGACCAACCCTGTAGTTACATAATACTGAATGGATTTGTATTGGTGAAATATGATTGTAAAAAATACCTTAAAGTAACAGCTTCTGATCTTTCACTTGTTCCTGCCCTCTTGAAATCCTATCCAGGAGACCCATCCAGCTCCTCATCATCTTCCCTGACTCATTCTTTCTGCATGGGTCTCCCAAACTGGGACCTCAGCTCAGCGCTCATCCATGAATTATTCCTCTCCCCCATCTTCATCAGTGCACAAACAGGGCAGTGTAAGCACAAGCTCTTCCCTATTACATATCAAAGAGTTGGTTACAAACTTTGAAAAAAAAAAAAAAATTATATATATATATATATATATGGCAAGTATGACCTACCGAATAGTTCATGGTGCTTCTTTCTAGTTTAGTTTTGACCTGTAGTAATGAAGCTTTGAGGTGTTGAACATAAAAATATTGAAGACATGCTAGTTATTATTTCCTAAATTATTATGATGTCTCTAGTTATTCTCCAAGGATCTTTAACTGTAGATTTCTCCCTGTTACTGCAGATAAGTATTAAGAGCACAATGGTGAATGATTATCCTGAGCTCCACTGAGTTGAGTCAATCTTAACCTGAGACCGAATGAAATCTGACCACTTAATTACTTGACAGCCTTTGTTCGGCAGCTGGCAAATGATTTGAGGAGCGCCACACTAATCTTCTTTGTTATTGATTTTTGTGAGAAACAAATCTAATGTAACAAAATTATGAGCAGTGAAGAAAATAAAAAATTGATACTTGTTTTTCAGTTGCTATTCAACACTTATAATAGTCAGAGCTATTTACAATTTTATAAGAATTGTGAAATTGTGAGGTGACCACAGCAACTAATACTAATCCCAAGAGCAGAAAGCGTGGATTTAACTGTTTTCTAGGGCTGTAAGTTACTGATAAATTTTGCAGCCTGCCCTTAAAAAGTTCATATGGTCACAGAAAAAGATAGTGTAACTGAATGGTACCTCACCAGCTGCCTTTTTGTATGTAGTGGGACATCATGACTGACCCCTTCCTCAATTCAAGTGTTCCTACTCACAATCACCGCAGTGAGGAAAGAGGTGGTCTTTTACATGTTCAGATCCCCTGTTGTGAAGCTTGTTTTGGTTCTCCACCAGGCATTCTTCATTCTGGTATTCTTGAAAATGGATGTCATAATTTTCTTGATCCTAACATGTTACTGAAAGTATATCTGTGGGTTTTAAAAAGATATAACTCAAATGAATAAAATAAAATTATTTGGCAGGGCTCCGCTTGTTCTTATGACAAGTATCACTGCTGAAGATCCTGCAAATAACACAGGTATTAAAGTGGAAGATTAATTTAATTATTTCAGTATGTCATGTATAGCCACTTTGTATGGTAAATGTTTTCAGCCATTCATTGACCTAATTTTGTTTAAATTTACTTGTTGCATCTTGTGTGAAACTTATATTGCAGGTTCCACTGGAGAGAGGAGATCTTTTTATTCTGTAATAAAACGTGCATGAAAGAGCCTCGGTTTTATGCATGATGGAAGCGATTAGTCTGGTTGCTGAAAAGTTGCTAAAAAGGGAATAATGGCATTAAAGGTGGAAAAAAAAAAAACCACCAAACCCACAAACCTAGAAAATCTTCCTAAAGTGAGATTACTAAACTGAAATATGCTTACAGCAATTCATTGTGAAGTCTGTGTAGAACAAATTTACTTCTGGATTAATAGATTAATGCTCTAAATCACCTTCCCGATAATCTTGTTTTAGCTTTATCAGATGAAATGATCCACAAATGCACTCAATGATATAAAAATCTCTCCTGAATTTGACTAATTTTCACTTTTAGTCGTCTTGATTTTTCTGGCTTTGGTCAGTAGCTCTTTGTCCGTTCATGTAGCCTTTTCTTTCCTCCAAATATCAAGGCATCTGGGTAATCTTATAAGTACAAAATTACAGTTAATTTTGTGTTTATATGCATGTACATTCACATTATTCCACTGAGAAGAAATGTGCATCCCTCATGATGCACGTTGTAATTTTTTACATCATTACTTTTGTCATGTATCAAAATTAAATTGCAGTACTCTCCATATGTTGAAATTTTTTTTCAGAACAAATTTGACATTTGGCCATACAACATGAGACAATAATATGGTAACTAGGCTGCATAAGAAATTATGGGTAAGGAGAGCTCTGCATTTAGTAATTTGCCTCTCAGGAGGCTTTTTTTTATTTTTTTTACACTGATGCAGACTGAAGAAGGCTGTGTTCTCTCACCATTCCCAAAGGCAAGAAATAGCCTTTGAGAACTTCAGCAGAACAAAACCTGCCAAAAATCTGCTAAATGTATTGAAGATGTCAGGAATGTATCTGTTTAATATGAGATGGTCCAGATACGTCACACAGGTATCTTTAAACCATTCTAATGTTTCACACAGTCTGCAAGTCAAAATGGTAATAAATTTGCCATCACTAGCCCAACAATTCTTTGTGCATCATGTTGTGCAACGTTTTTTTAATGTGTTTCTCTTCTTACATTCTGGAATCGTGATTTGTACTGTTATTTCTGGGACTAATGCCTTCAGATGTGTTACCAGTCACATCAGGGGAGGGGGTGGGTGTAAATATTTTCTAATTTTTAGCTCCTTAAGTATACAGTATCTCTTGCAACAGGAAATAATGTCCATTGCAGGTGGTAGTGTATCTGGGAAGAGATATACATAATACAAAAATGGAAAAATAAGTGGGTTGTGGTCATTGCTTAATAATGGGATTTTTGGGGCGCAACAATACAAATGCGTAAGTCGTCGTCATTCCCACACTATCTCAACCTGTAGCAAAGTTTTCTTAGATCCTGTCTGTTGGTTTGTTCACAGCATTTACTTCCAGTTGTTTTCTGTCTCCCATCTTTCTATGGTATCGCAGTACCTGCCCACTTTTTATTTCTGTAAAAATAATTCATCTGACCAGTACTGTATTGCTGGCCTTGTAAATAGTCATTGACCATATCATATACATGTCAGGTTTTTTTTTTTTATAGTAGTAAATCACGAGATGAAGTTTGTATCTGAAATACAGAGATAAATGTCTGGTTTTTCTTAATGTTCATACCACACTTAGCAATGCAGCATGTGGCATTGTCTTCAGACTAAAAGACTCCTTAAAAACCAGCAATAACCTTGAAGCTTTTAGCAACAAGACAGAGAAACGGAGTTTCCACGGTGCCATAAAATGATGATAAGGTGAGGAGGTTCAGGACCATCAAAGGAGTCATGTTTCCACAGTGGCTACAGGCAATCATGATTTAGCTTAACTTTTTGTTTGTTTTGCTGTGGGTTTAGGCTCTGGAGGTTAGAGGAAGTGATACGTAGTTTCTCTATTATCTGAAATGTCAGAAAATGTCTATATAGGAACTTTCAGGTTAAGATTTACATGCTAGAAATGATGCAACTTTTTCATCATGCTATTTTCTTTATTAAAATGTGCAGCTGAAACAATCTTAATGAAGTAGTTGTCTGACTCAGCTAACTATTGCATCTTTCTCCCTGGGTAAGCTAGCTGACCCTGCAAAACCCTAATTTAGGTCATGAGGTAAATTGACATAGCTTTTACATTAGCTGAGTATGTAGCTAATAACTGCTAAAGATAGCAGTTTTTCTGCTATTGGAAATTGATCACAATGTAAAAAAAAATCTATTACGTTTTTTAAAGTTAGGGAAAAGCTTTAAGTCCCCACCTGTGTCTGAGAAAGCAGCTGCTTGCATAGGGCCAGATTAATTTTACATCAGCAATGCCATAACGTGATTGACATAAATGATACTGTAAAGTATTGATTTTGAGATGGATTGCTTGGAATCTTTAAATTGTCTAGAAATTCATTGCTTTTACCTAATGACATCAGTGTGAACTTCTTTGCCTTCCTGTGAAGGTAGCGAGTCCAAGCATCATGTCATATATGACTGGAAGGCAAAAATTCTGCGTGCTGTCTGCTGGAGAGTACGAATGGTTGCTGTTGACTTACTGTTCTAAATGGCATGCCTTGTACACCTTACAAAGAAATTCTGTGCTACTAACTTCTACCTTCGTGTTACACCCATTTTAACTCAAATTATTTGAAGTAATATGTGCATCTTTCAACAGAATGATAAACCTGATTTACCCGATTTACAGGATAAAGTGCAAACCCTAATATCATTATTTGTGTCATGCAGAGCTAATACAATTTTCCTATAATTTTCCACAGATATCTTTTTAACTATTATGCTTGCAAAGGAGCATGAAGAAAGAAAATTAATGATTCTAGATCAAGTATTTCCAGTATTAAAGTAAATTTATCTAACTAAATTAGATGTGGAAAGTCTACATAGCATGCAACAACAGAGAGCGTGAGCAAACTAAGTAGGGAACGTTCAGGTTTTCTGTGGGAACACGTTCTTCATCCAAACTGCAGCACCAATGTAGGCACACCCTTTGAAGCTCGCTTTAGATTCTGCATAAAAAGGTCAAGAATGGCCAACATACATTTCGTGAGAAAAATCCATGAAACTTAGGCTCTTGCAAGATCATCTAAGCCTTCAGGTTAAGTGAAAGGCTTGTAGCCTTAGCCTAAAACTTGTAGTCATCTAGTAGCCTTCATCTGGAGTTTGATCCAGCAGTGGCCAGAGCCACTTTGTGGCTAGTGTAAGCCCTGCTAACTAGTCCTTTGGGGGACTTCTCTGTTATATAAAACATTATTTTTAAAATGGAGGTTGTATTTAGATGGTTCGATGTAAACAGATCGCTTTGTTTTCACTTTTCAGGGGTACAGATGTATTTTGTCAGCAGTAGTTTTTTTACAAGAATGCAGTTTGTTTGGGGGTTTTTGTTTGTTTGGGGGGTTTTGTTTGTTTTGTTTATGTAGTATGTTTCTCTTGTGTTGACTCCATTCTCCATCTGACTTCAGTATTGTCTATTTCATCACTGGAAGAGAAATGAACATGGGGTTTGGTTTTTTGAAGGCTCAGGGAAGATCTACTGTGTTTTCCAATACCTAAAAGGTAGGTGTGGAGGAGGCAGCAGTTCTTTCTTCACAAAGATGTGCAGTGACAGGACAAGAGGCAACAGGGACAAGCTGCTTCTGTCTGGACAAAAGAAAAGGAAAAAAATAAATCTTCATTAGAGCAATTCAGTGTAGGAATTGGTTGCTCATGAAGTGGTGCAAACTTTTCCTCACTGGAAGTAGTCAAGACTTGGCTTAAGTGGGCTCTGGATAACCTAGTCTATGGCCACACTTGTAAGGAGGTTGGACCTGGGAATCTCCAAAGACCCTGACTTTTCCATAAGCCCACAAATCCCCCAAGTTGTCTCCTTACTATCTCATGGTGTTTCAAGGCCACTGATCATTCTTGTATCTGGTGGAGATGTGTAATGTGTCATTCAGTGTTGGAACCCAGTTAATCATAGATGTGTCTTTAAACAGAAGTGCCTAAGGTTGGTCACACACTGATGTCCCTTTACTGAGTTGAGGGTTTCCATGACACTAGACTTACTGATGATTTCCAGAGAAAATGAACAATAACCACTGCTCCAAAGCAAGGCTGACTCCCTCACTCACTGATAGCAGCAGAGTCATAGAATCACCTGGTTTGAAAGGGACCTTTAAGATCACAGAGTCCAACCATTAACCCAACACGGCCAAAACCATGACTAAACCACATCCCTAAGCACCGTGTCTACCCGTCTTTTAAATACCTTCAGGGGTGGTGATTCCACCACTTCCCCAGGCAACCTGTTCCAATGCTTGATAACCCCTTCTGTGAAGAAATTTTTCCTAATACGCAATCTAAACCTCCCTTGGCGAAAGATTGACTGCCTCCTGTCAGGGCTGGGAGGGCACCCCTGCCGGCGCAGGGGCCTGCTGGGTGGCAGCAAGCGAACCCTCAGGAGCCTCCCTGCCTCAGGCCCCTCAGGCGCGCCCCCCGCCTCAGGAGCCCTCAACCTCAGGCCCTGCCCAGGAGCTGCAGCCCAGCCCTGGCTGGTCGCCGCTCACAGGCCACCCCCCCAGCAGATTTAACAAAACCAAAGTTATTTTCCCCTCGGTCTCCCATCACCGTGTCAGTGAGGTACCTGGCCAGGGCAGCAGGAGGCTCAGGGACGCAGAGGAAAGGGGTAAGTTTTGGCCTTCAGGCCTGTTACTGCGTTTCAGTTGTCTCCTCAGTTTAATCAATCAGTTTATAATTAGCAGAAGATAGTGTTATTTAAATGTTGTTCTGAGTAATCTTCTAATAATGGCCAGGATGATTTTCCGATGTAAATATTAACAATCAAGCTTATTTGCTGATTGTTTCCCCTGCCAATTAGTAGCGTTGCTTAATTCACACCTACCTAGGCTTAAGCAGAAAAGCACTTACAAGTGTTGCTTTGTATTTCTTTCAGATACGGATTGAGAAAGTTACGTTTTGTAATGTACTTTAAATACAAGCCTGTACCCATAATAATAATTTTTTAATGGACAAATGTATTGCTGCCTTGCTGTTTGTTAGCTATGATTTTTCCCTCCATTATCAAGACAACCACAGTTTTATTAATTGATATCTAAACATTTTAAGAAAAATCACAGTGTTTCTAGTCTTGTCTAAATTAATGTTTCTGTAAACCTTCCCTCAAACCAGTGTGGTACACTTTTATAGCTGGAAATCAAAACCATAGCACAAAACCCCATTTTTTTAACAAGCTTTTTATAGAAGTTTCATGTATTTTCAGAGTTGCCAAGATGATTTAGATAGGTGACTTCCAGCATAATTAGCCCTCATTTATTTTCATAACCCTTACATCTGAAACATTTCATAAGCAACTTGCTAATAGACTAAACTGATAGTTTCTCACAGAAATGGTAGAACTGAGCCAAGTATTACTGCAAATTGGTGTGCTACTGGCAGTAGTTGTGGGAGATGTCTTTCACAACCTTAATGTTTTCATATTCACAGGAAAAAGAGCTCTTTCTGCATGACCAGTGGGCTGTTTGGGCACCTAAGTGACGTAAATTCAGCTTTTTAATTTGAAGTCAGGATTAATGCTGAAGGCTTTTTAATGAATAATATACTCAGGGGAAGAAAAGGGCACTTGGTGGGAGAATGAAGCTAGTCATGAATCGGGACTGGATCTAGAAAACTGAGGTGAAAAGAAAGATGGGAGGGATGAATGGTTAGGTGAAACAAAGAGGTAAAAGTTTTTGTCTTACAATCCTTCCCTGCCAGCTCATGTATATCAACTCAATATGAAATAACTTTTTTTGCTTAAAAATAGACCTACAAACTGCAGAGACCTGTTGAAGAGGAAACCTTCGTACATATACATGTGTTGTGGACCTGTGTGCTCAGCACAATATTGAACACTCTGGTGAGATGGCCAAGAGGCCTGCTGCCAGAGTCTATGGCTCTTCACGAAGCTCTCACTCTAGTGAGAATGGGGTAACCCTGTTTCCACAGCTGCCTGGCCAGTTTGACAGAAAAGGGATAGCAAAGAAGAAGCAGGCCCTTTGAAATCCTTGGCTTCAAATACTCCCCAGTACCTTTTCACCCCCATTCAGTCTCTTAGCCTTTTTTGTGTCACGCTGCTCCCCATGTTTGCAAAGTCCTCCCTACCTCCCAACCAGTTGTAAGCCTTGACATGTTATTGTACAATTCTGATATTCGTTGAAATAGTGATCTGTCTGAACTGCCTTGTTCCTTACTAGCTACTGTTCAGAGCATGAGGTGTTTCTTGTCACAGTGGTGAGGCACATCCAGGGCTGGCATCTTTTCACCACCATTCCCTATCCAAATGTGTTTCCACAGCTGCATGTGTCCTGGGATAGGAATTGTATTCAGAGAAGCCTCATTGCAGCGATCAGCAGTGCGCAGGGCGTTTCAGAGTTTGGGGATTTTCAGGCAGAATCCAAACAAATTGGCCTGAAATTTTTCCCTCTGTCAGAAAGCAGCTGAGCTCTGAGAGTCCTGCACAAATAATTAGACCCTGCCTATCAGTTTACCTCCGTGATCTTCTAACCACTGGTGAATGAGTTGAGTCAATCTATGCTTCTTCATAAGTGGGAGATGCTACTACCCTGAGAACATTTTTTCTTCCAGGTTATTCTGAGAGGCTTCTGTTTGTCTCTGACAAGGTAACAGAATAATCAGATTTTTTTTAAAAATCTGAAGCCTGGTAGTCAGTAGTCTCTGACTGTTATCTTCCTAGTTTAATTTACTCTATGTGTCTTCTTCCCTTCCACCTGAAGAGATTGACTGATGGAAGACAGAAGGTGGCTTCGATGGTTAGGGTGAGACACAAGGCAAAAATCTGTTATCCAGATAGTTTTATGCATCTTACGAACATTCTAAGATTTTATTTTCTGCTCCCAAATCTCACAGAGGTCTTGAAGTTTCACTTATCTGGTCTCGTGGTTTGTCTCACAGAATCAATCTTTTTCTCGGTGTTATTGCTCCTCATCAGTAAAGGTGCTTTTCACTAACAGTAAAAACATCTGAGATGCATGTACCTCACAAAGTGAACCAGTTTTTCAGCATTTCTCATTACTGGAACTGAGTACTGAATGTTTTGGATTAATTAAGTTTAGAGATCTCAAATTTCTCCCTTGTATGCCAAGTGAAATTTAATAGAGCTCTTTTACCTATCAGCCTACCAATTTCAGGAAGCATCTGTTTTCCACCCTATTGTTTTACAGTTCCTGAGAAGGTTAACCATAAAGATACCTCAACCAAGGCTGTCTTGTAAGGGAACTGAATATGATTATACTTGTTGAGTCGTCTTCTTAATCACTGGTAACTTACTTGCTTACCTTGTTATTGCACTCTTCTATAATGATATCTTTCCCCATAGTTATCACCTCTAACAAGGTATTGGAGGCAATTTAATCCCTTCTGATAAAATATCTTCATACAAAACATGGGGTGGTTTTGTGCTCTGGTGTCCCTCTGCTTTTCCTGTTTACTCAAGAAATTAATTTGCCTTCTTTTCAATACTCATTTCTTCCTACTGGGGAGGTCGGGAAGGCTTTCTCTTACAAAAATAGGTCTTTCAGACAACTGTCTGTGTTGCTAGCTGATAAATCCTGAACTATGGCCATATCGCAAGCCTTTTTCTGCCAAATAGAATCTCAACTTGTCTTTGTGGCACGTTCCATCTGAACTCAGGCAAGGTCATGAACCTCCTGAGAAGCATCCCCATTCCTAACATAAAAGGAACTATTCAGGATAAGCTCAAGGCTTTCACGAGGCTTTCTGCTATTGTTGAGGCGCTAAGGACTGATTCACTGCTCAGTAGAGCAGTCCTTCAACACTTGTTTGTATGAAGTACACTGAGATGCCCTGTTGGGTAAATATGAGGGTGTAGGATTCTTGCTTGCAATGATCCCTAGTATAAATGGATATGTAAACTGTTCCTCAAAGTCAAAAGAAAAACTCTAGGTGGTTGCTTATTAGAGACTGAGATTCTTCAAGATGCACATGGAATAATGAGTTTCAGAAATGAGTTAGATGTAGGAATTACAGGATGAAACTCTCTCTGCTCTACTGTACAGAAAAAAATTGGAGATTTGCTTTACTGTAACAGAAAATACAATCTGGTGTAACTGTCACAAGAACGTCATTTGCTATCAAAGTAGCTCAAAAAAAGAAAAAGCAAAACATGGGAAACATTTACATAATCAGACACGTTTATGCGGACAATGCTAGAAGAAAATTTAGTAGAACATGTTACATGTTACAGATAACAATTGCTGAAAACGTCTTGCCCCTGAAAGACGTTGAACTGGTTCCAGAGTTCGCTCATTTGATTAAGACAATCTGTTCCCTTTATGGGGAAAAGTAATGCATCAAAATGAAGAAGTGAATTCCTGTGTAGGAAGGTGGCATAAGGTACGTACCCATTGCAAATGAAGGGGCCGTTATCTGGCTTTCCAGAGCACATTGTCAGCTAAAGAGCGGTTTATCTTGGGACACTGGTTTTGATTCTGGGCGTTAGCTTTTGGGTTAGAGCTCATACATTAATATGATTTGCTTAGTTCTTAAAGTAGAAGTGTTAGAGGTGAAAAGCAGGTGTGCTGCCTTTCCAAACTATGTTCACAGATGTCATCAATATATTTGCATTAATTAATAGTCTGATGTCTTTGTATATAATATTTTAAAATTTCCTCCCTGAGCTTTGCAGAAGTATTTTGTTACGTATTTCTAATTGTTCAAAAGCAGCAGTCAAGAAAGTTTTAGTGCTCTGGAATTCTGTAGTTATCATAGTGCCGCTAAACAACCAAGCTGTAATAATCAAATTGTAGCATAGATTAGAGGACATAATCATACTTAGAATACTGCCAATTATCTCTGATCAGAATGAAGACTGTAAACTGATGTGGTCCTGATGTGTGCTGTACTTCAGAGGCAACCAGAAATTATGAATAACATTGAACCTCTTACTGATGTTGAATATTATTAGCCATTACTTTTGAGCATCAGGGTTCTTTACAGATGTACATGTTACCTTGTAATTGATCCATTATTTTTACCTCCAGATTATTAAAGGACATGCCCACAGAACCTGCTGTATTGTGTTGATGCAGCAGCGTCATGTGTGAAAGGAGATTTCTATGATTAAGAACAGAGCAGAAGAGTGCAATGGTTTTTTCTGTGTAAAAACTGCCTCCATTCCCAAATATTCTATTAGAATAGAGACTTTAAAAAAGGAGTGCAAATCAAACTCTTCAAAACATTTGATAAATACAGCTGCTCAGCTCCATCAATTTTTCTTTTGTTAGACCCTGAAGCCTGCTTCTGGTTATTCAGTGCATCTCTGTGTTGTACATGATTACTGAGAAAGTCAAAGGAGGCGGGACAGACAGAAATATGTGACAGAGATATGTAACATCTGTAAGGGCCATTTTGAAGCTAAAGAATGACACAGGAGTTCTTTAATAATGTCTAATTGCAAGAATAAAATACTTCTCTGCTGACTTGTCTGGAGGAGATGTTTTTGTTGTTGTTTTGTAACCAGAAAGATGTTTTCTAGCCGGGTCTCCCCCTCCCCATGGTGGTTTCTGTCTTATTACACAGATCAGGGAGGTTCGCATCTGAATAGCGATGAAAGAGCTTCATTGGCAGCTAAGGCCAAAGATGGGTTGCAGCTGATTCATGAGGTAAATGAGCCTTTGTGCTGGAAAGTAGTTCATGCTTTTATTGTAATAGGATCTAGCAGCCATCAGTTGAGATAGCAGCAGTTGGTGCTATTGTACTTCATTTAGGAGATCGAAAACAGTTTTTCCTTCAGAAGTAAAAGGCAGGTTTCAGAACCAAATCTTTAGCATATTCATATGGCAATATTGGTAGTTCGTTGTGCAATGTGGGCTGCTTCAGATTCATCTCTTCCTAAAATAAAACCAACACTTTATGGTAACAGCATATGTTTTAAATATAATCTCTGCCAGAGACTAGTGATTTGATGTGACTCAGTTTTCTCAAGAAGTGACAGATTCTGTATGATATCCTAACATGAGAGCCCCAAATCAACTTTATAAATGTTTTGCTACCCTGATAGCTTGAAGCAGCTCAACTGAAATCTCGGGCTGATTTCAAATTGAAGAAGGGGAGCCAGGGGGAACCTTGCTGTACCTGCACAGGTTTTTCCCTGTTTGGGGTAACTTCAACCTCCTGATCCCTAAGGCTTTCAATCCAGAACTGTAGTGCTTTTCCTCTGGCGCTGTATTCTTAGGGGAAGGCTAATGAGGGGCATACAAACAGCAGAAAACACCTTTTAAAATGACAGCTGTTTATCTCGTGCACTCCTCTGGGGAATTAAAGGCTGACAAAGCTTTGCTGTCCCTGCAGTCTGAGTACATTTTAAAAAAAACACAACAACAAAACCCACCCCAAAACAACAACAAAAAACCCCAAACCACCACAAAAAACACCAAACCCACAACTTCGACGTTCAGTCTGTGTCCCAGTTACCCTCAGCTTCAGAAACCTTTGCAGAACTTGCGAACATCAGGAAGCTCTTCTATCTTGTGAGCTATTTCTATACTGTAAGGATAGTTTCCCTCATTTCTAGCTTCAACAGCCTTTAAATATTGAGTCTTCACCTTCATCTGACCACTGTCTTTCCTCAATATAGACGTTGTGTGCTCTGCATTAATACATAGTCTTTTACATAAAAGAATTCATACTGAGGTGCTGGTTGGCTTCTGAAAGATTCAGCTCACAGGCAGGATCATAGAAAAATTCTCTAGAAGAAAGAATAAATAGTTTTATAGGGCATTTTAAATTTGGTTATTTCTTCCTGCACCCCCAAAATAATTAAAACAAATGATTTTCAAACTCATTAGCTTCGACTTCACATATATATGATGGCAAATAAAAATCACTCTTTGAACAGTTCTTGTATCTATGTTTTTCAATGTCCGAAAAAATATGTAGGGGTGACATGTAAGGACATTAATTTTTGGCATAAAATGATAAAGCACAAGCAAAACATCAGGAATTAAGGAAAGTGGACAGAGGAGAAATCTAGGGAGGAAAAAGGGAGAAGCAGGGGAAAATACAGAAATAATTTAACAAGGGGCTTGGAACTTAGTCATTATCAAGCAATGCTACTTTTCATATTTGTTGACCAATCTGAGGTGAGATAATTCTTTGTTGAAAAAGGGACCGGGAAACCCTCCCACTGAGTCATGAGGTTCGTACCAGACCCCCTTGCTTTCTAAACTCCTTCTCAGAGAGGAGTCTAGGTGTGGCTGGAACCAGTCTTAGCCTCGAACTGGAAAAAAGAATTCAGACCCTAGGTTCTGTCATAGTCGGTTTAATACAGCTTGAGCTGGGTGCCTCCAAGAAGAGGGAACCCCTTGGTTATTTTCCTGTGCTTTTTAAAGCCTCACAGTCTATGACATAAGCTGTTCATGCACCTGTTCACGTGACAAACGTGTGTCTTTTGTCCAATCAAATTTTGCAACGATTACGTGTCCTCTTCGATGACTGGAGTTTTGGTGCAGGTGCTTTTACCTTCTTACAGTTTCATGATCTCTTTGGCCCATCTGCACCTGGATCTCATCCACCTTCTCCTGATTCTAGGTAGAATGGTCCCTTTCTTCATTTCCAAGAATTATAGTTCAAGCATACAGTCTTCATTAATATTACTTATACAATTTCATTATGTTGGTTGAGTTACAATGTATCAAACTCATTCAAAACTACTAATCGTTCTTGGACTAAGAAGTTCAGCCTCAGTTCACTGTGCTGCTAGGTTATAGCTTAGGGCCTAAGGAAGGCTTCACCAATCTAGCTACTTATGCTAAACAAAACTTCAATTTCCAACATTCTTAAGATTTAAAGACCTGTAATAAGACAAACTGATTAACTTCATGTAATGTAGTGATTAAGACTAAATAAATCATAACTTGGTCTTTCCAAAAAAGGACAGAAGATATTATATGTATGTTGGTTTACAGATGTGGGGCTTCTGGAAATAGCATCATGAGTCTGAAAAACCAATACAAATTTGCAGACTAGGTTGCCAGTTTCATAGCCATTGTCATAACCAAACAACAAGATATGGTTGTATACCGTCTGTCCAAAAAGGGTGGTCTGATGCAGCACAGTAATGCGATGGAGCCAGCTCAATACACTCTACTGATCCACGTATAAGCTGAAATTCATCAAAAAAATCCAATCCATCCTAGGTTTAGAGAATATGATTTTAAGCTTTTTGCAGTGACATGCACAGCCGTAGCTGGCAAAAGTCAGGAAAGAGAGTGTAGGGTCCAGCACTATCTAAATTTATCTCTCTCCTCAGCCTTGCTTAGCAGACTCTGCAGTGGGGCAAGTTCAGCTAGTACCATTAAGGACTGCAGGGCTAAGAACAGCTCTGTCAGGCAAAGGTGTTTTTCATTGCTTTATCTCTGTAAACTGAGGTCACTTTATTCAGCATAATATGGTGTTCTTTGTTATGCTTTTATTGGATACACCTGTATTTAACACCACTAATTTATGTGGAAGTTAAGCAATTTACTTGCTTATCAAAGAAACATGACTGTTTCAGAACCGCAGAAAATAGTTTATTTGAACAGTTTTTATTTTCATAAGCTGAAGTTCTCAAGTGGTCTCCAGAGCAAGGAAAAAGAAGAGGCTTTTTCTCATCCAGTTTCTATTCAGCAGTCATAAAACAAAATTCTGCCTTCCCTTCACTACCCTTTTGCCACATATATTGGAGCTGTGGCTTTTTCATATGGAGTAAAAACGGTGCACAGCACTCTTCAGTCACATACAAATATGTTTTGTCTTGTGATTATGAACTTGAAGCACAAACTTGTGTCAAACTTTTGATCTGCATAGAAATTAGCATATGCAAATAGGAGACATGAAGGACATACCTAGTTTGAAAATAAATTTCACCTTGAGATTTAGGAAGACAAAAATGCATGGGTTTTCTAACAGCTTTATTTATACTCATTTAAGGCACAATAAAACTCCCGGTATTCAGACAAGAGTGAACAGACAAATGTTCTCTAAAACCTAAGGAAACCTAAGAAAGAAGCAATACATAAGAAAAAAAAAAAAAAAGAGGAAAAAAGGCAAAACTGTCATCTTAATAAAATCAGGCATAGGCACTAAGTTTACAGGAGTTGGAGAGATTTTTCTATTTATTTGTAGGGGTTGCGTATAAAACCTTTACTGTTACAGTGTATATGCCAACTGCTTCTCTGCTGGACCTTTTAATAAGTTGCCATTTCTATTTTCCAGCACTAAGGACTAAAAAACCAACAGTCCACAAGATTTTAAATATGTGATAAGTTTAACAGGGAAGTTTCTTTATTTGCCTTCTCCTTCAATGTTTTTAAATGGAATTCTGAAATGCTTTTCGATATAAGCAGAAATTATTTTTTAAGTTCAAATCCTTGAAGCTATGGCAATAGCAGGAAAATGAATTAACATAACAAAATTCAGAAGCGTTGACTGAAATGTTAATCTAAAATGGTTGAGCCAACACTGATATTGATATTGAAAGTGTTCACAATTTTTGGAAAGAATGCCTTTCTGTTGGAAAACATGGCATCCTTGAGACTGTAATGTTCCCTAGGAATGCTTTGGGTTTGTCTGAGCTTCCAAAGGAAATCAGGCAAGGAATTTGGGTATATTTGAGAAACTAGATTTTGGAGGCTTAGATAGAAGGTCTTTGATTTGAAAGAAAAATGGTGTAGGGGAAAGAAAAAGAAACAGTGAGTTTTTGTTTGGGTTTGGTTGTTGGGTTTTTTTTTTTGAGTTTTTATTACCCTTTTTTCCCTTGCTCAACTTTGATCTTCTGTTTAAGACTGGTGTTCCCACACCCACTCCAATGAAATTGGAAAATTTTTATGATGGAACCTTATGATTTCTATGTCTACCTTCATCTCTCAAAATGAAATTGCTCTTTGTCAATTCCCAAAGTATAAAATTGTATAAACTTGAGCTCAGCTTCCTAGTTACATTAATGGAAACCAATTACATGGTATATCTTCCAAACTTCTCTTACTTGCAATATAGACTCTTCACTACATGATTTAGAGAGTCACTATAGAAACTTTCCCATAAGTATTTTTTAAAAGGAAAACACTATAAAAATGTTTCCCATAAGACCTTTTTTGGGGGAAAAAAATGTGATGATTTTACTGCTCTATTAAAGAACTGCAGAGAAATCTCTGAGTTAAACATTAAACAAGGAAATGAAAAAACAGTTTTGAGGGCACTGGAAGGAGCATGAGAAACTTAAAATCTTCAAAGGGATTTCAGCAGGAAATGCAGTGATATGACACATGCTACTCTATGGTCAAGGTTACAGCCCGAGTCCTAGAGAAAAACAAATTCATGGGATCCCTGTCTGCTTTTTTCCCCGTGCCTGTTCATTATGTTACAGACTTGTGGTTCCTAGAAAGTTAATTCTAATGATTTTGATGTGGGCCTTTTTGTATTTTAATAACTCTTAAATTCCCAGAGCACATTCATGAGTATTTTTAACCATTATAACTGTGAGGAAAATCTTGCAGATATGACCCAAGCATAATTTATAGGATCACAAACTACACGGGCAGAAAAATCAAAACAAGCTTACTCAGTCCCAGTTTTCAGATTATTTTATTCTTTGTTAGTCTCACTCCTATTTGAACTATTTGGAGGTAACTGTCATGGTTTAGGCTGCACTGGCCACTAAATGAATGACAGATGCTCTCTTTAATTTCTCTCCCTTCCCAGAAGAGAAGGAAGAGAGAATGAGGGAGAGAGACTTATTGGTTGAAAAAAACATAAACTACTTTAATGAAATATTAATAACAACAAAAAAAGATAATATCAATTAGAAAATAATGAAACATATACAAAACCAGTATCAAGCTCCCAGGATGACCATCACATCACTGGCAGGCACTGGGAAAGTCTCAGACTGGGCTCAGTGACAGATGTGAAGCAGATTCTGGATCTGGATTCAGGAGCGCACGGATCAGGATGAAAGGCAGACGAGCAGACAGAGCCCTCCTTGGATGTCAGCCATTGAAGAAAGAGGCTGACCCCTTTGATCCCTCAGCTTTTATACTGAGCATGATGCAGATGGGATGGAATGCCCTGTTGGTGAGGTTTGGGTCACCTGTCCTGTCCAATCCACTCACAGGTGCGAGTCCTCTAAGCTCTTCTACTTCCAACTCTCCAACGTGGCACATAACAAAGTTATCTGACCTTGGTTGTTATAGAAATAAGTCTAAGCAGGAGCCTTTCTGCATACCATTCCTTGGTATTAACTATAAACCTCAGACATTATCACTCTGGAAACAGACACGATCTGAAAAATATACTGTTAATTTCAGAGAGTACAGTTCAGTTAGAGACTTAACTGACAAGTAAAAATTTTGAAAATAAAACTGGTTCTGTTTTACCTCTAACCAGGACAGATGACAAACACTTTGTTTAAAGAACATGTGCTTGAATATTTGCACATTTACTCAGGATTTCTGTATCCAATGTAGATTTGGAGTTTAATCTTCCATTTGTGAAAGTATAAAACATTTTTGTCCTTGAATGATGAGACACAGCTTTAGATATTATTTATCTGGGCCTCTGGAAATACCATTTGTATCCTAATGCATTTATAAGAAGAAAGGAAAGGCAGATATTAACAGAAAGTGATGCAACCAAACCAGATACACAGATGCTCTTTAGAGTCAGCCTAGTACATGGAGCAGAAATAACAACTGAAATCTCACCTAACCTCCTAATATTAAACTGTAAAACAATACGAAATTAAAGATAGCAAGTTTACTGAATAAAGCAAAGTTCTGTTACCACTGAATGAAACCATATCAGGTAACAATGTCTTATTATATATCTTCACAGCTACCCAGGAAAATAGAGCTGTGTATATCTTTTGCTACGATGGATGTGTTTGTATGGTCTATGGCATAGTCTTGTAGCCCAGTAAATGTGGAGTTGCCGTTGCTTGTAACTGGTCACAGCATTGTGTTAAACTAACAGTGCGGACTTCAACATCTGTCAGGCTTCGTCTGGGTTTGTCTTGGCCAGCCTGGAGGTTTTTTTTTTTTTTAAGTTTGTTTGGCTGTAATAACAATTTTCTAATTGCTGCTAGATTATTATCTAGTGGTCAGGGGACTATTACCTACCTTGTTTCAGCTTTTGCTTAGCTTTGTACACTTGTGTGGCATAACACTTAACATTATGAATACTTTTTAAACAAATGCAAAGTAATTACAGCTAGTTATTCTGTGGACAGTGAGCTATCTATGATCTTAGACCAGAGCAGAAGAGCACAGGCATGGGCAGAAGCCTTGAAAGTACAAGTACACGAAGATATCAGAGGCCCAAGCATAAAAAGCAAATGGCCCGTGGTCAGCAAAGGTATGCAGCCTTGGGAGCTGAGTAAACCCAGTATTAGAGGTAATAAAGAGAGCAGAAATTATTCAACATATGTAAAACACAACATGTATACTAAATTCAGTTGTAATGTGAACATGCAGACCAATGAAAATAGAGCAAAGTGTAGAGCATGTTAGCCAACATACAAAAACTTGCTTGTGACAAATTGGTAGCAGTAGGAAAATTTGAAAAGGAACAAAAAAGACAATCTTTAGGTTACTTTTGAAATAAATAACTAGTGACCTAGACATACTTTATACAACATTAAATGACATTATTTAGTTCTATATTTTTTCTTTTTCAAATATGATATTACTAAATTAATAAGAACCTGCTAGCCTTTAAGATATTGAAAGAACATTAAAGTTGGACACTTATAAAACTAAGGCTTGAACTGAGCACTATGGATGAGTTGGATTGAGATAAACTTAGTTTTGGAGTGTACAGTGTTAAATATTGACTTGAAAAATCAGGCTCCTCTGGGCTAAGGTAAAGGTGTTCTCTATGAGGTTAGATAATTGCTCACTAATGTATATTCTTGCATCAAGTGAGTGGATTGGATTATGTGGCAGCACGTAAACCAGGAGCCTTTGGACTTTTGGTATCTTTCCTGTGCTCTGTCTAGATGTCCTCTGTTCTGTGACAATTAATCATGTTAACCAATCCTTTCTTTCTCTCCCACTTTTCCAGCCTATGATTACTTTTTGTATCAGTATCCACATTTGCTCTTCTTACTTTGTCCCTCGTTATCTTTGGTATCAATGTCCTCTTTTTCTTCACTTCTCTTTGTTTAGCTTATCCCTAGTTTACTAATCTATTCTTTCTTCCAAAGAAATGAGGTTAAATCCTTGATTACGCTCCTTTGTGTTTATATTCTTTTCTCCACATTTTGTCTGTTTTGCCTGCTCAGACTGCATGGTCTTTGCTGTAATGTACTAATCTTTTACAGTGTTTACAATATTGAGTCCTCACTCTGGCTGGCCCTTAAACATTAGTTTTACGGCTACACTTAAAATAATTAGAGAGCAATTGCTTAAAGGTATAGGTAAATGCTAAGTGCTTAAGTGTCAGTTTTGACTTTGAAGAAATTGTTTCAATAAATGAATATTCTTTAGAATTTGAATTGACATAGTGAATTGATCCCTGATATTTTATGCCTTAATAATGAATGCTGTGATTTTAAAAAAGTGATTTTTAGATCCCTAACTTGGAACTAGGAGCCCTGATTATCAGAAGTCAGATGTTCCGTATCCTCTGGAAAGCAGCTTTTGGGGTTCTTAATGTGACCAAAATTGAATGCTATCAAAATTAAATTTCTCTGCAAAGTATTGGCCTACAAAATTGAATCCTCTTCAACTCCTATTAACTTAAATACAGACATGACAATAGGATGTGATTTATTTGCTCATTTTTCCTATTTCTTTTTTTAGGAATTCAAAGTTACTTCCTTGCTCCACTGATTTAATCTCTACTTTTCCTGTTGGTGTTTAGTTATTGTTTCTCTAGTTGCAGAGATGTATCTATTGCAATGAAGTTGAAGGAATTTGCTATATGGACCTTGTTTATCTAGATACTGCATGGATGCCAGGAATTATTGGTGACCAAGGTGGCCCCTCTTGATTCTAGGTTGCATTGGACCATAACATAAAGTTTCAAAGAGAGGGGACAGTGATGTTTCCTGCTCAGAATAAGGTCAAACACAGCAGCATAGTGCTGAAGGACTTACAAAAATGCTCATTTTATGGCAAAACTCTGGTGCTTCTCCTAGAGCTCTGTTGTGTATCTCTGCTTACTGTAAGAGCAACTGCTAATGAATCCTTTCTCTGGTAGGTGTTTCTGCAGTGTAAACGGATCACAGTGGTGTTTTGGTGTCACAGGAAATTGGAAAGCTGAGAAACAGGACTGACTGGACTGGTGTGTGATCTGGGGAGATTAGATCAATAGGTGATACAGGCAAAGGGGTTTTAATTTCACAGCTCCTCCTGGAATTGGCTCAGCCCTGCATTAGTCATGTGCAAATATCCCAAAATGTCAAAGCGTAGTTATTTATATCAATGTTAAGGAGTCTTTGACAATTTTGATAAAAAAATATGCTTATTACGCTTTTCTGTGTAATTTATTCCATCAGGGGAATCTTGTCATGATCCCAAAAAGCAGAATCCTGTGTGGCTTTCTGCTCTCTCAGAGAGAGATGAAGTGATTAATGGTAGCAAAGAAATGAATCCCGAGTGCATGAGTTAAACTAATGGGAGCTCAGCTGTTAACACCACTTGTAAATGGGAGGGGAAACTTTTCATCTTCCTGATGCTGAAGAACCCTGCTTCATCATCGCCTTTTCTCTGCTTGTTTTCATTGTGAAATTCTCATTACAAGAAGTAGGAGCTGACATCTGCTGGAGACAGTTCTTATGGATGACTGCTTTCCTGTGACCGAAGCAAAAACCTGATGGAGGAAAAGGGAGGGAGACTATATTAAGATGCTGTTTTTCTTGGACTTGAAGGGGGAAAACCAACAATACAAATGAAAAGATCTCTTTATCCTTTGGTGGAGGATAAATATACGTAAAAATTCTGGTAGCTCCCTCCCTATTCAAGGGAAAGTCAGATCTGATTAGATTTCATGAGTCATCTAGTTTGTCTCTTGTGTATCCATCTTCAGGGATGAAGAAAGATTAGAAGGATGATGACTGGGATAAGCAATTGGAAGGACAGGCAGGTTTAGAGGAAGAGAAAACTAAAGGTGCGAAGAAGTGTGAGAAGGGGTGAAAGTGCAGAAAAGAGTGGGGGGAAGGTGTTGTGCTAGCGTGGAGAGTGGTCAGATTTCACAGATGACTAAAGGAAATTATGTGAGAAATATCCAAACCTCACACGTAATTTCAAGGGGGGGCTTTTGGGAAGGGAATCTTGCAAAGCCAACAGTACCTAGATAGCAATATCAGTAATACCATAGAAGATTGAGATGACCTCAGTAATGGGATCAGAAGCACCAACTTTGGCTACAGACTGTGCTGTGGTATAACTGGATTTCACAGGTGATTAATGGGGAGTTAGGTGAGAGACAGTGAACTTCATAGATAATTAGAGGGCAGTATTGGGAAGTTTTTTGGGGGTGAAATCTTGCAATATCAACACAACATAGGTAACCCTGTCAGTATATGGCAGAAAGCTTAGATGACCTAGGTAATGGTCAGAAACAGCAAAAGTGGGCATGGGTGTAGCAAAACTGGGACTAATGGGAAAAAATATGTAGGAGTGGGTTGTTCCTCTGGGGGGAGATAAGGGCAGATCAAGATGAATGAGGAAAGGATGAGCATGGAAAAATAGAGAGGAAGAGGGATAAAAAAGGGCCGGTTAAGTGCAAGCAGACTGCTGGTCAATACCCTTGCCTGGCTGAGCACTGCACTTTGTCACTACACCTTATCCTGTCTTCCTACTAAACACTATTCCTGACTGTTTTCTGTACAAGTGTGCTCTCTTCTGTGTGCATATGTAGGCATGCTACTGAACTTGTTTGCGTGTGTGTATATCTGTGCTTGTGGTGTACATGTTCAGCCCTGCCACTGGCCAGACCCATGAATGGGAACTGCATCAGCCACCTGTGTCTAACTGGGATGGGAGGAGTCCTGCGTTGGAGCCCACTAAGCCAGGGAGGGGAACTCCTCTGCATCCCCAAGCCCTCCAGCTTCACTTTCACTTCACAGCAGGGGAAATGTAAGACATTGTGTAGAGAGGGTAGGATTAAACATGAATAAACATCCCTTAGTAAATTTCCTCTCTCCTTGGACAGTGCGCTGCATGCATCAGTAGTGATTACCGTGGCATGTTACAGAAATAGCTTCCTTCCCTCCCCTCCAGGAACTTAAATTCTTGCAGCTGGGTGCACAGGTGTGACAAACTAGCCTCAGCTCAGCTCCTCAGGGCAGACGGCCACAGACAGACTCATTTCTCACTATTGCTGTCTGTACCACTAGTCAGAAGGGGCTTGAAAGAACTCCTGTTGGAGCCAGATTGCCTCAGGACCTCTTCTTTTGACAGTGTGGCACAGGCATGAGTCTGTGATATCCCTAGATATGCTCTAACAGAAACATCTTGGTGTGTTGGAGGTGACAGGAGCACATGAAAGAATGAGTAGTCGCCAGAAGTGAGTTGGGGAGGCAGCCAGGCGTGTTACAGTGAGTACTGCGTAGGCAGAGAGAGGAAATCACCTCAACAGGAGAGAGAAACCGGGGTTGGAAAAATGCAGGAGTTTGGGAGAGGATGTCATGCAAGAACAGCAGAAACAGGATGTGGAGATGTGGAAGGCAGGTGAATTAGAGCAGTGAGAGCTTGGCAATGCCAAATATTTTATCTCCTAATTCTACGTGCCCTAAATGTCAAAAATCTCCATTCGTCCTCTGCATGGTTAGGATCTTCTTCCAACCTTTTTTCTTTATAAAGGTCTGAAGCTTGTTCAGAATGCACATGCAAAACACAGTAAACCTCACATCGAATACTATTGCATTAATTGTATTTCCTCTCCTTATTTCCTTTGTTTAATTCACCTGAAGATGTTACATGATGTGTTTGCTACTCAAATATCATGAAGAACTAGGGAGTTGTTAAAAGTGTTCCAGTATCCTAGTTGGAGGAATGGAAGAGTATCCTAGGTTTCTTTTGCAGTGAGGAGATTCAATAGATATAAGATCTATTCTTGACTTTGATAAAGACTTATTTTGAGACTTAAAGCAAAACATTTGGATACGTTACTGGATAAAGCCTTTTGTCTGTGAACTAGAAGATGATGGGAAAGAAGGCTAATGTTTGCTAATTCTGTTTGGGGTATTGGGTGAATATGAACCATAAAGGCATTATTACCTTATATATAATGAGATGTGCATTTTTTTTTTTTTGCAGTAGTTCACTACTAAAGTAATGTATTTCTGTAAGTCATAAGCAACAATACTTGATGGTGTTATAATCTCTTTATATTAATTTCTGTTACTAGTATCTTTCTTGGAGGACTCTGTTAGGATTACTCCATCCATCCTAAAATGTATGGAACAAGAATTTTAGCTCATTCAGTGATACAATACACTTGTTAAATGCACAAAAGATGTGGTGATACGTGGACTTCCTTATCATGATGGCAGTAACATAAGAAGATGTCCTTTTTGACACTATAAATAAAAATGACAGTCCACTTAGATTCTTTGCATGGTTTGTCAGTTCCAATTCTCATCCATGTTTGTAAGTATTCTCAAACATGTCGGGATCACAACACGCTTTGAATAAGTTACAAAGTATGATTTAAAAGCTAACAAAATATAATAGAGATCTGTACTCCAGTCTTCCTGCATCTTTTAAGTATCAGCTATGCAGAAAAAACTCCTGACTATCCATGGGCCTGTATTTTTTCTCATGGATTTGTACACATACAATGTTGATATAAAACTATTTCAAAACCTATCAGCAGAGTGTTTCCACACATGTTGTACTAACTTCATAAATATTAGCGTAGCTGCAACATAGTTGAGAAGTAGGACATTTCCCTCCGTGTCCTTGAATTTTGACCACGTTATTACCGTTAAAAACAATAAGATGCTTTGTGGTGTTAAAGGCACATAAAGACTGTCATTGTTATCTAAGCTCACCCATGAGGCAACATAAGCCATAGACTCCTTTCAACTCATCTGGGGGATAAACTGGAATGTATTTTTCAGAAAGAAACCCAGACTTGATTTTTAAAGTCTGAATAATGGAGATGCCCGTGCATACCTTGATAAGGTGTTTCAGCAGCTGTTTTATTCTCAGGGGTAAAGAAAGTATGACTTTCTTGTCATTGCTGATGCTAGATATTGTGTTGTCTGAACACACTGATGGTTGCAATGATGCTGAATATTGTCTACTAGATTAAATAAGCCCTTTCGTTAGAAAAACTCAGTATTTGCCTTCTTTAAACCTGTAAGAGCTTTATCAGCTTTTACAAAGCTTTCCTATTCTTTTTTATTCACTCTTAGTAACTTAAGAAATGAGAGCAAATTTGGTATATTTTGTTTGAATCAGTGTTCTCATTTGACTTTGCAAAACCATTCCAGAGTTGTCTTTAGACTGTCAGATACTTACGCTTTGAGTAAGGAAGGTCCTTATACTGGTCTCAAAAGGTGCTATTCTTGCTTATTGGGTTTTTTTTCCTTGCTGCAAAATCATATTTTGAGGAAAAAATATAAAGGGACAACAGAACTTTTACAATGTCTATAATTAATAATGTCCTCTCTACTTAAGAGTCGTTTTAGCTACATTTTAATACAGTTTGCTTCGTAAGAGTAAAGTTCAGAGTAACGTATACCACAAGTCTCTTTCAACTGTCCACAAAAAGCACTAAGTTCAGAAAATCTAAAGGTAAGTATACCTTTAAAATAAATATTAATTTATTAAAGTAGGCATTATTATGGCACCCAAGCAATCTTATTTTTCTCCTCACTAGTCATTTTATAATAGAAGGTTCTTTTTCTTACCGTTTTTAAGCTGGCCTGTATGACATTAACTTCAGTTAAATATTGGGTTTCCCTTCCCTACCACTCATAGCAGTGAAGTCAAGCTGTCTTTGGAGAAGGTGAAGGTTGGGTTACAGAGAGGAGGGGCAGAGAGAAACAGGCAAAAAGGGATTAAAGCAGTAAGTTTTCAGGTTCCTTTTAGTAGAAAACAGTAAAAGCTAGTAGCTGTTTCTAAACAAGTTTTCTTCAATCTTGCTGCTGCTGATAATTCTGTTATAGCAAGTGGTCATGAGAAAATATCAGTTAATCCAAAGATACTGTATGCAAGAGAGTCAGTGAGTTCTAATTATATACAGGCTTTTCTGAAAAATGCATTATTCTAAGATAAAGGTTTGAAAAAGGTAGTGAGTTTGAGTAACCTACTTCTGCACTTTAAAAATAAATGCATGAATTATTCTACAAGGTTTGTGGTTTTTTTTTTTTAATTTGTCCTTGAGAATGGGAGACCACTGAATTTTTTATGCTAAGAAAAGAAGACTGAAGAATTGCCCTTAGTGCAAAACTCAACTCAGTCTCAGTTGTAAACCTCCAGATGACAGCTTGCCTGTTCCAGAAAGGAAAATGGAGCATGAGAGATTTGAACATCATCTGCATCTTAATTGAACGGGATTCAGTGCTAGCTGTATTGGCTGATGATGTTCCAGTTCTGCTTACCCACCTGAAAAGTTTACCAGATGACAGTTATCTCCAGGATGACTTACTTTAAACATTCATCTTTCCTCAGTTGTAGTCTGTCTTTTGAAATCTTGAAGCCATACGACAGAACTAAACAGGAACAAACCAGTGTGAAGGCATAGGAGGACTCTCATAGAAATGGATAACAGATAGGGTTGGAGAAACAAGGCAGCTGAGTTAATGAGGCCATCATGCCAAACCAGCAACTCCGTGCATGCAAGTGTCTTAGAAATTAATTGCCTGCATAGAATGAAATGATGGTATCCAAGCAATAACATTGTAGCAGCTAGCTATTTTGGCAAATGGTTAATTAGATCAACTATTAATTTATCAGTGTGTCAATGAATGGACTAGTTCTGATTGTGCTTGGTCATTGTTGTGTATCAAAAGATCTTCAGATGAGTGAATAAAAAAGAAAAAAGTATTAGGGGACTCACAGTCAGATGAGGGGTTAGAATCTCCTTGGTAATGGGTGGAGTTTATTTTTAGTCAGTGAGATTTTTTTTTTTAGTTAATGAACTTTTGTATAGCTTTTGAATAAGTACTCTGCTTTAACTTCTAAAGACAGAGCATACTAAGGTTTACTGTAATTGTAATACCGAAATGTAAAGTTAGAAAGCTAATTCAACTAGAATTAACTTTATGACATAAATGAAGCCTTCATAATGGCAAAAATGGTCTCTACAATGTGCAATGGTAGATTGCCTGATGTCTTCAGGGGGAAACTGACAACTGTGTGCTCTAAAATAAAATTATATTAGTAGTATTTAGAATTATTTGCTTTCAATCCTAAATGTTTAAAAAAAGTATTTCAAGTATGTAGCCATCACATTTTTCTTTATTTAGACACAATTTTGAACAGGCCTCTGTAACCCTCTCAATCCATAACCCCAGCTGTACGCTTGCCCTCAACCTCCTTGGGGCTTTTGCTGCCTTTGTACCTAGGCACACTAATGTTTGTTACATATATTTTATTTCAAAAATAGTATAGCTGTAGAGAAGCAAGCAATACAACAATAGTATCTTACAAAGGAAATGGATCTTTCATAATATTCTGTTTCAATTTGATTCAAAGAAATTGATGATCAGGTCTTTTAAATGTGCCAGAGGAGCAGTGGGCAATTGGGAAGTATCCTCCAGCTAAAAAGATAATTGTTACAATGTGAATAATAATTCCAGTGAAATACGATTTTTAAACACTCAACATTCCACAGTTGATTGTATCTTTTAAATGCACCTGTGTTCTTGTGATTTACAAATAAGATCGGATACATGTCCTAAATTAAGTTTTAAAACTGATACTGTACTTGATATTGGAAATTACAGTTCAAAACTGTGGCATGGTAAGCATAAGTTGCTTTCCTTGGACAAGAATATTCTGTGGCACTGCTGCTCAAACATTGTATATTTAAATATTCTGAATTTAATTTAGCTTCTAAATATACTAATTTTAGACTGTCTCTTCATGTCTGCATGTGATTGATTTGTGCGTGGCACAAAAGTCTTACAGCATATGTACTAAGTTCTTGAAAAGAGGAGGACTGCTCCAGGGGCTACTGTAATAATCTTTTTTCAGAATTCTTTTGAGCTTGAAAATGAAATATAATTACATGTGGATATATCCTCTTTTGTTTTCAGCATTTCTGTTTGGGGTATTGGGTGAATATGTCACTTAGCAGAAAGTTAATGCTGGTGGTAGAAGCAAAGTATAATACCAAGTGAATGAGAGTCACTTCATCATTCTACTTTTCATCTGGGCAACAGATTTCTGCATTAATGCAAGAAGACAATAGTATTCCAAGATGTCTACCTAGCTTGTTTAATTATCTCAATAACTTTTACAAGTAAGGTGTGTGTTTTATTCTGTCATCTCAGAGAAAAAGCTCAGGATGGAATGGCTGATAGGTAGCTAAATTTCAAAAAGTAGATAATTCCGAGTAACCAATATTTTTAATAGATAATTTTTTGATCATAAAAAAGAAGATATATTTTGTGTCCATATTATTTTAACTTTTCATTCTCATTTTCTTCTAAAAAGTGTGTTCATTCATCTCTTTGACTAAACTGAAGAACAAAAAAAGTAACAGAAAAGAACTGATTTATATGTTTTATGTATAGGTCACATATAGACATTCAAAGTACTGCAGAAGTTTCTATCAAGTATTCATCACCATCCACGTTCACAAGTTTCACAGAGGTATTTTCCAGGAATCATGTCTCTGGTAGTAAAATCTGGACTGCTGAATTGTAGGCTTACACTGTTACTGTCTTCTCTTGCTATAAAGGAAGGTTTTTAGTGGATAGTCTTGATTGAGTTTCCCACTGATTGTAATCCCTTCTGATTTTAGTCAATATGATCTTAATATATCCAAGCTACTCCCCCATAATTGTGAGCTTTTGTTTTAGTTCAGACAGTCATTACTATGTGGAGACTACTGTTGCATTTTTCAAGCTGCTTTTCAAACAGCTAATGTAAAGATAAATAAAGGAATTCTTAAAGAAAAATGTGGAAATACTTTTCATTCTACAGGGTTTACAAAAATGGGTTTCTGCTATTTGATTTTTGTTTTCCTCACAAGCTTATATGATAGAACATCATACCTCCATAATAAATGCCTACTCTGTGCATGTGTTCATTTGTAACTTTTTCCATTTTTCCTCCTCCATTTTTCTACAAGAAGATAGAAAGTGATACAGAAATGAAGAGGCAGAAGATGGTTTTGGGGAGCTTCTGGAAAAAAACATTTCTGTTTTCAAGGAAAGATTGCCTTCTAACAGACTCTGTTTGTCAGTGATGTGAATTAAGTATGTTTTCTTAAAAGTCAATGGACGGTTTTGATCCATTTTGATGAAAATAGGAGATTTTTCATCCTTGTTGGGAGCCAAGTTTCTTCCGTTTAGGTAGTGTGTTGGGCTGATGCTGCTAAACCGTTCCTAGGACTTGAGCTTGGCATCAGTTTGGAACATGGCACATTGCCATGGAGACTTTAGACTAATTGCTTTTGACTTCTATCTGCTTGCAGAAGAGCTTTGTAACCATAACCAGTACAAACTGGAGTTACTAGTACAGAGAAATTTGCAACTATTGCTGTACTGGTCACGCATGTATATCCAATCCTAAATACTAGCTGATACCTTGTCAGAGATCTCATTGCTGCAGTTTTTCAAGTGGAGTCATTGGAAAGAAGGGTAGGGTATTGCAGGAAAAATAGTCCTGCAGGTGAGGCCCAAGCAATGAGCTATATATGAACTAAGCAGCATCTACATCTTCTCCTGCATGTCTTCTTGCTTTATTTGTGTTATCTTTGCTTAACAGCTGCCATTTGACTTTTCATCTAAGGACTTCTCACCTTTTACATCTTCGTTGTAACGATCAGTAGTTTTCTGACTTAAAAAATAACCTGATTATTATTTTCTTACAGGAAAATTAGCTGTTTATCAGTGAGAGAATTAATTTAGTGTCTTCTTCGAGCCTTTTAAGAGAAAAATAATCCTATATCTCTATACAGAAGGGACGTTTTTATGCAGCATAAGGCATTAAAGATTTTTTCCCCTAAGCTGGAAAGTAATGCTGTAAGTAGGTATATGTACTAGCCATTAATTTTCATTCTTAGGTAATCCCTGGGGAAACCCTTGCAAGTAAAAATAGAAATGTGAGGGTTTGATTTGCTCTCTGACAGGTTCCGTGAGGTGCTACAGACGAGTGTCTCTAGCAGGATGTCAGCTGTTTATGGCTTAGACCTCCCCTTGTCTCCTCCGGAGTGGATTACTGCTTACTCTGTCAGTGGGCTACACCAGATAGCCATTTAGAAATTGCAGAGACTGCAGACTGAAGCAGCTGTCTCTTCTCTCCAGAAAATACCACTTAGGCCTGCATTTCCAGGAATTGTGCCAGGTTCTTATTGATTTGTAGGTGAAGTTCATGGCATTAGCTGGTTCTCATTCCTCATGACAGTTGTGAGCACATGGTGCTAGAAGGAAGCATGGGTCAGAGCGTGGTTTTTTGCTCTGGAATACGTTGTCTACACAGCCCACTATCTCTGTCTGCTGGGGAATGTTTTCTGAATGAGTAAATAAGTGGTTTTATAGTCTTTTGTTTCCAGTTTGGGATACGCTGAAGAGTAAAAATTGCCGTGTGTTTGTCCTGAATTGTACCTATTTTTATTAATACTTTGTGCAATATCAATGTGTTCACCAGCACATGTGGAAAAACTAGTTACACACTATGAACATCTGTGATCCAGAACTATGGAAAGCTTTGGTGATAATGCCAGTTACCTGTTGCCTTCTTACCTTAGGTTGTGACACCTTCAGATCTCAGAAATGGGAGGTGTATCAAGCATAAAAAGTATATAAACAGGAAAGTTCAATGTATGATGAAATGGTATGTTGACAGTGTTTTTCTTTTTGAGACCATTAAAACAAAACAGGAATCATAACACCTCTCTGATGTCAGAAGTGCCTGTGCTCCCAAAGATACTGTTTTCATATATCTTTTCAAATTATAAGGCTTTGACTAGATGAAATCAGTCAGTATCTGATTGCACCTTAGAGGAGTCAGTTATGAGCCCACATTATCCATACCTCTTTCTCTGTTTCAGCTGACCATAGTGTTTTTAATTTCCTGATCTGAACTGGCACTTGGCATTGCTGAGTGCTGCTAACTCTCAAACCAGTGCTTCACTTTTCTAATTTGATTTCTGACTTTTAATACCATGATTATCCTGAGGATATCTCAGTGACTAATTTACTGAGACAAATAGGTTTCTTTTTTGAATGAAATAATTCAGGTCTTTCAGCATATTGGGATCTTCAGGATGCAATACCAGGA
>VFFE01009105.1:400344-451294 GCA_008921705.1 Burhinus oedicnemus
CCCGTTATCTATACGATTTACTTGCAGCAAGGTCAGGTTGTTCACTCCTTTGTCTGACATGCCAGTCCTTGACAAATGCCAGTCCTTGACAGATACCAGTCTTTGGTAAGTGAGTTCCAAAAGAATGTTTGAAACAAACAGGATTGTTAAGCGATTTAGAAATTACAAAGCGGACAGTTAGTTCCCTATATCAGAGACCATTAAAACAAAACAGGAATCATAACACCTCTCTGATGTCAGAAGTGCCTGTGCTCCCAAAGATACTGTTTTCATATATCTTTTCAAATTATAAGGCTTTGACTAGATGAAATCAGTCAGTATCTGATTGCACCTTAGAGGAGTCAGTTATGAGCCCACATTATCCATACCTCTTTCTCTGTTTCAGCTGACCATAGTGTTTTTAATTTCCTGATCTGAACTGGCACTTGGCATTGCTGAGTGCTGCTAACTCTCAAACCAGTGCTTCACTTTTCTAATTTGATTTCTGACTTTTAATACCATGATTATCCTGAGGATATCTCAGTGACTAATTTACTGAGACAAATAGGTTTCTTTTTTGAATGAAATAATTCAGGTCTTTCAGCATATTGGGATCTTCAGGATGCAATACCAGGATAGTAAAGCATTCTGCCAGCAGTGGCATTTGACAGAAAATTGGAGGATGCATTTAATAAAAATCAATTTTTCTGATGTGACTTGAGTATTTAACTAATAGAGTCAACAAGGCCAATACAACATTAGAAATTATTTGGAAGTAATGGAGAAGAAAACAGAAAACAGTTGTCATGCTGTTGTACAAGTCTGTGAATGCCTGCTTAATCCACCAGCTCAAAATGTTGACAATATTGACAATATGCAGTAGAGAACAGTAAAGTGTAGAGAGAAGGACAATAAAGCAGTGGAATGTGTGGAATAACTTCTCTGCTAGAAGAGATTAAACATTTGTGGTGTCTCTAGCTTTGGGGAAAAGAAAAAAATACCAGAGGGCAAATAATGCAATGTTATGGGTTGCCTGGGGAGAGTGAATAGAGAACAATTATTTACTGTTTCGCACCATACAAGATCTAAGGAAGATGAAATAAATTGATATAGCGGACTGCTGAAAACTGGCAAAATACAGTAGTGAAACATGTTCCTTAAGAATCTGCTTCTGCTATGGTCACAGTCAGGATTCAGGGCTTTGGTATGGCTGTTCTAATATTATGCTCCCATTGTGAGGCAGAGAAGTGATACAATATTCAATTTATACAAGCCCTTAGGAACTGAAGGGCCAAGATCATGATGGGAATTTGAGGCAGTACAGTACTTTTAATCTAGGTCTTTCTAAATCCTAGGTTAGAGCCTTAGTTGTATTTTTTTTTCTTTGTCTTTCAAAGAAACGAAAAACCCAAAAAATCCTTTATTGGAATTTTTTTTTTTTTTTTAAATAATAATAAAAAAAGGATTGGTTGGATCTGGCCACATAGCTGAGCCTTTCAGCCATGTGGTTTTAAGTCATCAGTTCAAGGGTGTTGAAACACCATGATTTTTGCAGGAGACAGAAACTAACCCCTGTTCACACTGTTCGTGCCTTGGCACAACCATCTGTGAATATGCTTCTTGTATTATTCTGGTCTCATCTCTGCTAGCAACTTGTTTGCCTAGGTTGTTGGGCTGCTCTGGCTATTATTGTCTGAGTATGATGTAAACTAGGGGCTTAATAATTAGCTGCCTTTAATTACAGAAGTACTTGAATGGTATAGAATCTAATGCTGAAATCTGTAATACTTCATGTTCCAGGTGACACACATAGCCTGTAATCAGGCTAGAGCTCTAAAAATGGATTTTAAATATATGAGGGGAAAGATAGGTCAGTGAAACTTTAGAATAAATGAAAACTGTGTTTCTCACCAATTATTTAAACCAAAAATGTATTTATACTTGTATTTGTATGTCCTATTTGTGTCCTACAGGGAATGAATTCACTTTGCAGTTTCACTTTTTGTCTCAGGGATACCAGGCACCTTTGCTAGTACTTTTTTGTAGGTATACCTACTCAGAGTATTGCAACTTGCCTGGTACATTTTGGAGCAGCTTTGTATTCGTTTAATTTTCACGTGACAATGTTTATTATCTTAAAGGTGGTATGAGAAAAACTACAGATTGAGTTTATAGCAGTAAACAACAGTCTCACCTGAATTCATCTTGAGGGACCTTTGTGTTTGTGCAGAATCTCTGCCCACACGCTCTAGAGTAAGAATCTCTAAGGGTAAACGAAAGTCTGGCTTCCCCTAGTGAAAATGTGTGTAAACCCTTATAGCTTCAAAAGTCAGGAAATACATTGAGAGAGACTGATTTTGCTGACAGAGCCTAAGGCAAGTAATATTTTAAGCTTGATCAACATAATGCATTACCATTTGATGTTTGATTGTCCATGGGGATCTCACTTCTTTATACAAGAATGTGAGAGAGAATGATTATACAATGATACTAGCAACATTCAGAAAGCCTGAAAGATCTTTTTTCCTGAAAGACCTTTTTTCCAAGCTTTTTTTTTATATTTTATTTTTAAAAAAAGTAGAAATGTGTAAGAGGACACTGATCTCCTGGATGTTTAAGAAGAAACCAATTCTCATCTTAATGTAAACATTCAGTGCCAAGTATAAATAAAAATCTGAGTTAAGAAATGGAGCTATTACTGCATGAATATAACAGGAAAAGTATGAAAAAAGCATGGAAAATAAAGAATAATATACATTTATGATAATCTTTATACTAGGTAATATCACTCTGATAATACTGATAATTGACTGACATACACAGATATATGTAGTGGTAATTATTGATATACTGATATATATATACACACACACTGATAATTATTGATATACTGATAATTATTATCAAAATAGTGCATTTAAACTTCGGGCCTGACTGGGTTGTTGACAGCAAAGACTGAATTACCTGAAAGTATAAGCCTTTGTTGTTGGAGCTAAGAAATGTAATTCTGTTAAATAAGAAAAAATATGTAAAATATGCAATTTTATAAGTATAGAGGGAGTGTATATAACTTGAAGTGGATATGGATCTGTTGTATTCTATTGATGGTGCTGTGAGCAATAAAGTGCTTATAAGATCATATGATGTTATTTGCATCCACACAAACCACGATTTAAAACTGAGCATCCTATTGTTTGTCCAGAAAAATCTAAGCATGATGTTGCTAGTCAAACACACTGTTCTTGGTCTGTGGACCAAGAAATGTCAGAAACTATTGTAGTAGGTCTTGTTACAGACAAGGTCTAATTTACAAATAAATTCCCTGACCCAGCAAAGAGCTGAAGTGTATACTTTAACCATGTGAATAATTCAAATTTAGCAAAGTGATTAGACACATTATTTAATTATGATCATAGTGATTTTTTCCCTTGCTCTATTTCTTATATTTGTATTGTTGCTTCATTTATACTGTAAAGATAGTCTCTTGTGAACCAAAATTTGACTTTAAATCTTCCTCTCTCCTCTTTCCTAGTTTTTTTGACTCAAATCGCTGTGTTGAGTAAAAGACAAGTAGGGAAGATGGAAACAAAGTAGTATCAAACATTTCAAGGTTACTTTGACATCGTAAAACCTTCCAGGGTGTTTTTTTATGTTGAAATTTGCACTAGAATTTCGTTTGAACAACTATGGCAGTTTTATTCAAGAGATTATTATTATTATTATGAGAAGAAAGAAAAAGAAAGAATGAGGGAAAAGGAAAGAAAAGAAAATCTCTGGGCTATAACAACACTCTTTACTTAATTCTGTATTTCACTCGCTATCTCTGACCCTTGTAGAGAAATCTTCCTCTGAAGGTTCTAGTCATGTTGTCTTCATTTTCACATTACAGCAGTCCTATAACAGTCATCATAACAATAACAGCATCCATGAAGAACTAAGAAGAAATTAATTACTACATCCTTTGAGATAGGCAATAAAAATGTGGTTGCATTTTATTTTTTCCCCCAGGAACTCAGGCCTTGAATACCATACAGCTGAAAAGGTTGTCTCTGGTAATCACAGATCTTTTTTGGCTGAAGAGGATGGCTTGAAGTCCGTGTGGTACAGACTTTGCCTTATGATTTTAGAAGTGTAGCCTCATTTGAGGAAAAGTTTCTAAAACAGATTACCAGACAGTTATAGAGGGAGGTAAGAAAGGGCAATATAATATTTGAAAACGGGAAACTGTGCTTATACAGCCCACGTAAATGACTTGCATCAAGCTTTTGTAATCTTAAATTTAGCGTGGAATTTGCTAGGATAACCTTTTATAAACATAATTGTACATGGATGTAAGATTGAGTCTCAGTCGCATAACAGGTATAAATGGCAAAAGGAATTTGTACTTTCTTCTGAAAACTTGAAATATCTGATATGGAACGACAAAAGAAAATGTGTTGATGAGGACGGAAAATTGCTATATTTCAGAATTAATTCTAGTTGCTGGAAATAACTGACCTTTGAAGCATAAAAGCTGGTTTACTAAAACCAGCAAAAAGATATACCAATTTCCCCTCATCCTACTGTGGAAATTAGCACAGAATCCATTGCAGTATTGGTAAACTCAATGGTATTTGCAGCATATAGACTCTTTTATTCAAGTCAAATTTTTATGTAGTTTATATGTACATTACTTCAGTGAAAAGAGTAGATAGATGCTGAAAAACAGCATGCGGTGACGTGTAGGTTTCATATGTATGTAAAAAAAAAAAAAAAGTGATATACTTCTTTACACTGAACAGATAATTCTACCTAAGTCTTTACTACCATGCCACTGTTTGACCCTGTACTTCTGAATAGTATTATTAACCATATCATAATAAAACCTGCATACAGGCAAGTCCACCACAAGCTTGGGGAAAGTTATCTTGGCAGATTAATTTTTGCCCATCTGTGTTTCTGTGTGTGGGCTGTAAATATTGTCATTGTCATAAGGCTTTGCAAAAAAAAAAAAAAAGTTAAACTGCTCTTTCATTTTCTTTCATTTAGGATTGCTTTATGGTCCATTAAAACAGATTGCTACTTGCCACTGAAGACTGATACCGTATTCTTCATTTACTCAGCTGAACTGTAGCTTGTTTATAGATGCTATATTTTGTGAGACTGTCTTGTTACATATATTAATCCAGGCTAGGATTTTTAAAAGACACAGATGTGGCTAATTCCTATTAGTGTTATCTTTGTAATTGATTATCTAAGGGTTTCTGTCTTTACAGAGCTACACAGTGAGATTTCAAATTTTGGAACTGCCCTACAAGAACTACTTCTGGTTTCGTTTGTGTGGGTGGTTGGGTTTTTTTGGTTGGTTGGTTGTTTTTTGTGGGTTTCCTCCACTGCATACTGTGCCATTTTTCTTTTTGGGGAGTTCCATTATAGATCATATTCGTTCACTTAAGAGTGGCCTGTACAGACATTGCAATCAGATCTTGAAAAACATCTCAGATAACAATGCAATCTTTTGCAAAAGTGACTCAAATTCCAGACTTTCCAGCAGTCTGTAGTAATGTCCTGTAGTGTAAATCCACCTGAACTCAGTAAAGGCAAGTAAGTGTTACTGAAAAATTTTTCAATGTCAGAGTTCTTTGTAAAACAGACGTGCAGATGGTCCTTTTAAAATGGATGTATGCTTAATGCTAAAGTTGGACATGACTGAATTTACTTTTACTGTGCCTTAGATATAGGAATATTACTGATTTTAAGAGTTAGAAAATATTGTATAGGTTTAAAGTAATCAGAAGTCACTAGATGTTGGAGTAAAATTACTTTCATTATGAAATGATGAAACTTGTCGGAAAGGAAATTATGAAGGTGGCACTTTGCTGAAATGCTTTGTATCATCTTGCTGCTGGCTGCATCATTGTAAGTACCATAAAATATTACGTTTTTATATGTTTATTATCCATGACTAACTCCTTGCGTGGCTTTCTAACTGGTATGCTTTGTGATGATTCATGCTGGGTTACATCAGTTTTACTGTGTAACCTCATTCAATGAGGTATGAACTGACACAACCTGTTGTAAGAGAAGCTGGAAATTTTAGGACAAAACAATTTTCTGTATAAGTGATTTGAAGAAGAAAAGTTGTTCTTTTTCCTCCAGGAACTTCTGATTTTTCTGTGTCTGAAAGATAAATCTGGAGATTGCTTGATTATTCAGCTAAGTCTAAAGTATAGGAGGCAAACCCCAGATTTGCTATTTGTTTATGCAATGAAATGTATTTCCAATTGACATCACGTCTGAATGTAAATGAGGCAAATATGTATCAGGACGTAGTGAGAGGTGTAGCAAGTTCTGTGTAGAAATGTTAGAGGTGAAATGGAACTTTCTCTTCACTCATAGCTTGCCTTCCCACTAATTTTTGCTCTCTGTGCCCAAGTTTGATTGCAAATTGCATGTGAGAAGTTGCTTCATAAAGCAACCACTGAAAGTTTAGCTTGATTTGCAGTTGCAGTGGACTTACAGGTACAATACCTTCCCAACCGTGTAAGGTGGAAAGGAAGATGAAAGAAGTCCTATACAGTGACTAGAGTAATTAGTTTTGTCTTTCTGTCAGGTGTTAATTCTGCTGTTAAATGTTAATGTGTCTGGACTTACTCTTTCTGTTTCTTGGAGGCAGACTATTCTGTACTCAAAAGTGAATGCAGAAAAATCTGTGTCTCACTAGTACTAATGACAACATAGCACAGTCTTCCCTGGCCACTCCACTGACTATTGCTCTTTGCAGCTTTCATTACACAGAAAAAGGCAGGGGTGAATGAGAATTAATCTTAGGTTTCAGTGACAGGGTAAAGAAGGCAATTGCTACTAAAAATATTCTAAACTTGGTGGCCTGTTCTGCTAGGAAATTGCAGACTATTCCCTGTGAGGAAATGTGAGCTGTGAAAGAAATTTAGATTGGGTGCCCATATTGGATTTTCTTTCAGAAACTGGATGTATTTAAACTTTGAAAATATTGGAGTACAAGTAAATCCAAAAATACTCTTGAGTTCATAACACTCTCCCGAGTCTATGGAATTCTACAGCTTTATTTTATTCCTTCTATGGGATACATAATATGAATAAAAATATCCCTTATTCTTTGTTAAAAACATTTTTTGATAGAGAAGGAAAGAAAGAGGCTTCTCTTTCATTATTGACAGCCAAGCAGAAAGTGAGTTACTGCTGCTTTAGAAACACCAAGAGGTATGAAAGGTTCTTATGAATATTCTTTTGTCTTGGAGAGATAGTAAACCTCTATCCATATTTCTTCCCCTCCCTTCACATATTCAGGATGACAGCCTCATCATAATGTGGATGGGAAATTTGTCATAATCAGAGAAACTCATCTCGTGGCTCAAACCCTTTCATGAATATTTATTTACTTTCTAGTGGAAATTTCTGTTTCTCGTCAAAAAGAGAGTTAACAATCTTAAATATCCTTTTTTGACATCTTGATATCTTTGTTTCCTTCTTATTGTAAACTGTATTTTGTTAGCATACTAATATTATCCCTAGCTGACCTCTTAAGACTTGTATCTTGAAATTTTATTATGCTACCTGGGGTTTAATTTGTCAGTCTGAGGTTGACCTTCATGCAAAGCTGAAAAAAAAAATTAGCCTCTAGCCAATGTTAGCTTATTTTAGTAAAATTAATTTTTAAGGTCAATCTTTTTCCAGAACTGTCTTTGTTCCTATGAAAGATTCCATTAGGAACAGACTTCTCTATTGGTCATGTTGATTTAGCACTTCACTTCAGTTTTGCATTTTTTAAAAAAATATTTTTCTTTCACTTGCATTTTAATTTCTATTTTGACCTAGTAAAATTCAGGTTTTCGTCTTGTCAGCATTCCTTTTTTTCCTCTGACAATCAGACTTCACCATAACTTGTGAAAAGTCTGAAATCATGTGGAATGTATGTTGGTAACCAAAAAGGATGAGCAGGCTAGCTTACTGACTATCATTTAATCATTGCTCAGCAGAAACTATAGCAAGAACATGACTTACATCACTTCTATTGCCAGTCCTCCAGTTTAGGTATTTGAGGCCTTGATCCATGTCTAGCTAAAATGGGAATCTACCTATTACTTTCCAAGGTACATAGCAGCACAAGGAATTGTCAATGTAATTTATTAATTATTTATCCATTCTTCATTACACAATCAGCAGATTCTTCCAATCTTCCTCCATATTTTTTTTTTTTTTTAAACTTCATTCTTTTCAGTAGAAATTAGAAGGGTAGACCTGCTACCTTATGTCATTTTGAAACAGGCTGCTCAACATTTCTGCTGCAGGAGTCCTCACTGGATTGCAGTGCCCTTGAGATTCCTAGCGCTGGGCTGAGATCTTGACTTACGGAGCTAAGGGACAAAATTCAGTACAGTCCAAGACTCTATCTGTTTCTAGGAGTAGTTTCAGAAAAAATGGAATATACATTTAAAGGGATACTGCAACATTCTAAAAAGAATTCTTTTTCTAATTCAGAACAAAACCTGAAAATTCTGTAATTTGTCTGGGAACACAAATACCAAAGGGAAGAAACTGAAAGTGTAAAAATGTTGCATCTTTGATAACATCAAATGCTATGATAAAATCTGACTCCAGATAAAGCATTTTTTTGTTTTGTTAAAGTAAAAGACTTTTATGGGGGGAAAAAAAATCAAAAAGATAAAACGGTTTCCTTTAACACAGTCATATTTAAAAAATATTAGCAGAGTTTGATATTTCTATAAGGTTAAATTTTTATAACCTGAGATACTCCTTTTCAACATCCTGTTTTGCTTATTGCCTAGGAACAATAATATAGAAAGGAGTGTGTATAGATTCATTGCTTTATTTTAGGAATCACTAGATACAGCAAGGTGATAACTCTGTATTCCTAATATTTTCTTTATATTTTTTGCACCCTGTTGGAAATTCTATCAATATTCCAGCTTTCATACATACCTTTTTGTCATTCTTGTTTGATTCTTTCTGTTCATATAGTGCCTGCATTTCTATTATGTGATTAATAATTTTCAGCTTATTAGTTTTCAGAGTGTAATCGGCATTTACAATAGGAACAATTCTCATTATCACATTTTGCTCACACTTAGTTTTAATAACAAAATATATTGAAGTTGTACTGAAATAATTTCATTATCACCAATTGAATTTACAGTTTTCATCTTAAAACTGTATTGCTAAGTCCTACTTTTATCTTTTATGCCTTCCTTCCTTACCAAATTAATTTATATAAAAATTATATGTAGCTATCATAAAGGTGATTCACATGTTAAATGTAACCTTATTCAAAATAGAAGTGTTATGGACTGCCCATGAAAGAACATTATGAAAAGCAAATTTCACCATGATCATTAGAAGTCAATGGAGCTTTGTGAAGTGAGTCTAGTAACATTTTACTTAGAATTTGCCAGGGATGGAATAGAACTCAAGAAAGACTTGCAAATTAATATTTATTAATGTCAAACTTCTATATTTTATTCATGTTTTATTCTACAAATGTAGGAATATGATTGGTATTCTGCAAGGAAATTTGAATCAGCCAACAACATAGTAAAAGCTGTCATAAAGTTCGCCAAATGTGACTTTTGATGTTAGTACAATTTCCATATAACCTTTTCAAAATTATCAGTACTGTTATGTTAGTAACTTATATAAAATCTATTTCTGTGACAACTGAAAGGAAAAAAGAAAAAACAACCAAGCTTGAAAATTAACTTTTTTGATAAGGTATTTTATTTCCTTAAAATATTGGGAAAGAAGCAGAGCTGGCATTCTTCCCTGTGTAGTCAGTTCTATTCCCTCCCAAGTTTGCTGATCACTTGGAAAAGGATCCAAATGAGCTGACTTTGGGGAGAAAAATTCTTTCTAATGTAAATTACTGTTTAGAAATACCTTCTTTTTCAGAAAGAACATATATCAAACATTACAAAGATAAGTAAATTTGCCTAATGGCAAGTTAAAAAAAAAGTGATCTTTTCAGAAGTTTTGCATATTCCAATATATATATGTGTCATTACACGTTTAACAGAATTCTGTTAATATAAATGCACAATACTAGGTGAATTGCTATTCCAGGGCTTTCGGCTGAAACAAACATCGGATAAAAATAAGATGAAAAATAAAAATTGTATTGATGTTAAGTTAAAAAAATCTCTTCTGCTTTAAGATGTTAATTTGCATATTACAAATGAACCGCAGGTTACCTGTCTGCTCGTGCACATGTACACATCTTTTGTAATATTTAACTTGGATCCTGATCACTCTAAGGTTTGTATAGTGCTTCGAATAAGATGTCTCAAGGTCCCAAGAGGTCCTAATTTTCATGATCTATAAAAATAATTGTAGTATAAAGTGCTTACAGTGGGATGAGGCAGGTGATGAAACTACTGGCTCCTCACTGTTTAGTGTCTTTTATATAAGGAACCTCAAATTTTGACAACTGAGTAAACACTGGAGTTATATGCAGACTGTTGATTCCCAACCTGAAATACAAGACGGTGCTCAGAGGAAAATTAAAATGCAATGAATTTTTAACAGCAGTTCAGAAGGCAAGATTCCCTTTAATCCTTGAAGAATTTCTCTTAAACTGGGGACTTGTGCTTCATAGCAATCAGTATGAATAGTATTTGTAATTTCTACTAATTTATATCAGTATGTTTGATGGTAAGTCTCTCCTTCATAGTGCAAGTTCTAAATAACAAACATTCTTAAGGAAAAAGGTCTGCTGCCTTCTCTGATATCTTTTAAAAATCAGTTAGCTTAAGAATTTTGGTAGAATTAAGTTTATTTTAAAAATGAAAATTCATTGGTTTCTGAAATAAGGGGGACGAGATATTCACTTAATTTAATACATTATGAGATCTAATGGATCTGTAGGGAAGCCTTTGAAGAGACATAGGGCTTCTTGTCAGAATAGGGCAAATATTTCAACTTTTCCACAGTATACTCTAATGGTTTCTTAACATGTTATTTACCTGGAAAGGTCAGATCTCATAATTTGTGTTGATTTCTTTTAAAGTCTTTCAGAAATCCAGGCTGACTCTATAATCTTGATCTGTCTTTTATACCTATAGACTCGCTTAAGTAACTCCAACATATTTGTGAGACAAAATTTTGCCAATAACTTACTCCTTTCGGTGTATCACCTTTGTCCATATATCCATGGGCAAAATACTATGTATTTTATTTCCTACCCCTTTTCCTAATAAGATTGCCAGTCTTTCTTACTGATCCATTCTCTGTAACTGTCTGAGACCCTTCTCAAAATTTGGCATTACATTTGATGTGACTCACAGGCAGTTGTAATGAAAAGGTTATTGTCAATTGTTCAAACATTTCATCTTTGAGTTCCTTTAGACATCTTGGATGAATATCGTATGGTTCAGACAACTTACTAAACCTGTTTTCTGTTGGAAAGCTTGTAATACAAGAAAAGAAATATTGGATTAAAATGTGCTTTTTATTGTCATGGATCCAGATACTACATTACTGGAGAGAATGGGAATTTTGCCCGTAAATCTGGGAGGACAACCTAGGAGTATTTAAAGAGAAAAATCTTACTGAATAAATTTAAAGAAATTTGAAGTAAAATATCAGTGCCCAGCTCTGTGAAAAGAAGGAATAGACTCAAATTGCATAAAGGGAAATGTAGTACAACAGGAAACATTTAGGAATTCTAAGGGATAGATTGTTCTGTCCTTGAACGTTTCTAAGAACAGATATCACCGGGGATATTGCAGGTAAAACTGATCTTTCTTGAAGAAGGTGGAGCAGATGCCCACCTGTGGAAGCACACTATATTGGTGTTACTGAAAGTGCTATGAATGGATGGTAAAACCTCAAAAGGTGATCTGTAGAACAGCAAAAAATTTGTGAAATATGCATGCAGAGAAGTGCAGTGGCTAGATGGCTAATGGCATCACATACTAGGGATCAAGCTCTTGACTGTTGTCAATGCCTGATTGGTGTGTCATGAAAATAATAACAAAATGTATGACTTTGTAAAAGCAATACAATTGCATGGACTGATATGCAAAGTAGCTATTTGTTTTCCCCTCACTTTCTCAGCCTCCAGACAACGTGAGATATATAGTATGGCTGTAGATATTTTTTTCCCTCCAAAAAGTCTTGTGATCCATCAAACCAATTGAAAAACTGATGTAGATTAATTTTTGAGGTGATCACTATATTCTATAATTCTGTCACATAGAACATAGAACTAGGCAATAGAGCTGATCACTTGTTTTTTGATTACAAATTTTCATGTATTTCTGTTAACAGAATATACAATTTCTCCAAGGATTATTTTCCACTGTGAGGCAGCTGATTGTTTTCAACACCTTTTTTTTTTTTTTCACATTTCCACTTTTTTCTTCTTATTAGTAGGTTTTGGATTCTGACTTGAACTGCACTCATGTTTACACTTAAGGTCTGATTTTGAGATAAGTAGAATTATCTGGGAGAGAATTAGTCTGTCTTCATACTGTCCTTCTTTCCTGATGGATGGATGCTTGGGTCACCCACACAAACTAGTGAATCTAAATGTATGATTTCCCATATGTTGAGCTTAAGGTCTGCATGCAACAGTTCAAACCCAGTAGTAGTCAGATTCTAGCAGCAGTATTTTGAGCACATTACTGGGTAACTAATACTTTTTATATATTTATGAAGTAAAGCTTACATTATATGTTATTGTTGATAATTGCTTCAGGTCTGGAATGCGGTAGTTTTTCATGGAAACCTTCTTAGATGAGGCTTATAAATCAAATCTTTATAAACAGTAAGAAAGAAATCTTCCTTTTTCTTCTTTTTAAACCCAGAAAAAAAGCCCAACTCAGCCTGCTTAAACCCCAGTTCCCTTTTTAGCATGTTGAACATTGTCACAAGACTTAGAAGGAGATGTATTTTTAATGCCTAGATGAGATGGTCAGTCACTCTCTAGGAACCTTCAACAAAATGCTAGTTCGTTTTGTGGCTTCATTAAAGTGCTCATGTTCCTCTTTTGCAACCAGATCAGTCCAGACAATTACACAGTCCTTAATTTAGGCTACCTCCCAGCTTATAAGAGCATGTTCCCATGATTGTTATAATAGGAATAACTGCAGCCTCTTTGCTTATCTATCATTACAAGAGAGAGTTTGCTTGGAGGAGTGCAGAATTAGAGGAGTGTATGGTACAGTTATTGCTATTAGAGGCAGCTTAGTAAGAAGCAGTGACAGACAAACAGGAAAAGGATGATATACTAAAACAATATTCTTAAGTGCCATAATTATTTCAAAGTGAGCAAAGGAGTGTAATGATGATGGGACATTTATGTCTAGAAGACAGTGAAATTCCACCCTGTGTAATCAACCATTCATCCTCCCTGTGAAAAGCAATTGCTGGGTACCAGTAGGACTTCAGAGTTTATCACTAATGTCAAATTTACTGTCTTTCTATAGAAATACTATTTCAGTTGTATTGCATGACATGTTCTCCAGCTAATTGCTGTCATGTGTTCCCCATAAATTACTCTACAGTATGAAAGAAAAATCCCATAGACAACTGGCCATGATTTTTTTGAATATATATAGTATATTTGAGAGGTGAACTTGTTGATGTAGTAAGATCAAATCTTTCTGCAGAAACGCACTGTTTTGGTAAAGGTTTTACTGGAGACATTTCTTAAATTCAGGAAGGAAGGAATGATAATGCGAAGGCAGACTAATTCACTGTGGAAGGGATCTGTAGTAGGAAGAACATCTTCCTGGGGTATAGATCCTGGTTCTGTCTAATTTAGAAGAGACTTCAATCTGAATCTCGTCACATTGCATTTTCCTCAGGGCAGCATAGTTCAGGTGAAGTTTCAAGAGGTGGCTGATACTCCATGACTGAGGATAGGGCTGGGTTTCTTTTCTCTCCTACTTCGGTGAACCTAATCTGTTATGTGAGCTCTGGTGCTCATCTGACTCCTTGGAGAGCCTGCTAGTCTTCCTAAGCTAGAAGAAAAAGACATTAAAAAAAAAAAAAAAAGAAAATTATTTAGCTGAATGGGCTCACTGAGAAGCCAGGCAAGTCCCAGAGATGTTGGAAAGGAAAAAGAGGCAGCTCAGGCCTGGGAGGATTGGGAAGATGGATTTCCCCTTTGGCAGCAGTGAATCATCGGACTAAAAGTCAGATTTCATAAGAAAATCTGTTGATCTGCTCTTTTGTGCAGTATCTCCTATTAGCATGGCCCTGTTTTATACGAATAAACAATTATTTGGCTAGAGAGCTTGTCTAATTCTAAAAAAGGTGTGGTTAATGTCATAATGTCATAACCATAATGTAAGAGAACTTAGTTGATAGGCTTTGTTTTTATGACATTTTTAAAATGATCTCAGACCTGTTCCAATAAAAGAAACACTTGTATGTATTTCAGATGTATTCTTCCTTAATCCTTCCAGTGATGGGCCGGTCTAATGGAGGAAAAGATCATTTTCTGAGCTAGCTGAATGATTTTGGCCTATAAATATATTCTGAATCTCTGTGAAATACCGTGACTGGTACATAAAATGGCGTCAATTTCTCTCATTCCTTCTCTCAAAATTCACAACTCTGTACCTGTCTGAAGTTTCACGTTTTTCTCTCTTAATGAAAAACTGTGTTTTTTCTGTCACCTTTCTACTTTTCAGTATATCCTTTCCAGGTACATTTTTGCATCTGCACCTTTGTCTTTTTTGTTCCAAAATAATTTGAGATTCATTTATGGTAACATCTAGAATGGCATTTGTTTATGTGAGACTGCTGACTGACCTTGCTTTCTCTGATTCTTCTTAAATGTAGCATAAGAAATAGGACTTTTGCTTTCATTTATACCATCCTTTTTAATGCTGTCACAGGGAAATTTTTGTGGGGTGGCCACGCAAGCAGAACCACACCACTGAAGGACTAGAACAACAGAGGGCTTTAAAGTAAGTTACTTGAGGAGGAATTACCTGTTGAAATAAAATGGCTCTCCTGTTAGTCTAACTGCATCTGCTGGAGACTTTTATCAGTCTGCCCGTTTAGATGGTGCTAGTGTGAATGAATCGTACCCTCAGCCCAGTACCGTAGATAGTCTATCAAGACTTTTAAGCCTAGATGAGATGCTGAGGCCAGCTGACAGCAACAGATGCTGAGTGAGATCAGGTCTAACTCTTCATTGTGGAGGGATGGGCTTTTTCACTTGTTGTCGCCCATAGGGATTTGTACTGATCCCTGCTCCGCTGTCTGAGGTGAATTAGATACTGCAAAGATTGTTTTTTACTAATTTGTTTTTGTTCTAGTATTTATGAGCCACATTCTGCTCTGAAATGCACTACCTCTTCTTTTACTGAAAAAAATACTGATATAGAAAATATTTTGGGACAAGAGTGGTCTAAAGTGTTTTAGCTCAGAATTCGCAATCTCAGACAGGATTCTTTTACTTTGCATTGTCTGTTTCATTTTCTGATTTGGTGATGTTTTTATGTGCAGGTCACAGCGGTATGAGTGACCTGAGAAATATAAGGCAGTTGGAGGATTTGATTCCTGGAGGTTTGTTGGAACAAGGACTGAATGATTTGGGCTACTTCCTTATAGATAGTAATCACTACATTTGAAAAAAACAAAAAAAAAACCCAAAAAAAAAAAGTAAGCCATTTTTGCATACTGTATGTGTAAGATTATCTTAAAACATAATGGAAAACATGTAAGAGAAATGGTGAAACAGTCTTTGGATTGATAGTAAATCAATAGTCAACTGATGAAAAGAAACCAATTTCTCAGCAGCCACAGAACCAATATACTTAAAAGCACATTATGGCTGTTGTAAACTAGTTAACACAGGTTTTAAAAGAGCTAATCCCCTTGAAACCTAATGTTACTACATATAATGATGATTTTTTAATGTGGACTGCCTTCTGGTCAGGTAATTAAAAAAAATAATAAACCAGTAGTTAATTGTCCATAGTGGCCACTAATGCAGGGATTTCCACTTTAATTATTAATGACATGTTCTTTGCTCATCATCCTGAACATTTTTTCCTTCCTGCTTTTCCTTCATCCCACTTGCCGCCTTCGTTTTTCTGCATTTTTGATAGAGACCATAAGTTTTCACTAGTTTCTTACTTCATTTGACGTTATCTCCATACTATAGTGCTACTGCTTGTCCACCTCTTCCAGTGGAACAATTGCTATTGCTGCCTTTTTTTTATATTCACTGATAGTTGTCACAACTTTTTCTGGCAGGTAATTACCACAGATCTGTCACTGGATATCTCTTCTCCTTTTCCAGCATTGTGTTTTTTAAAGAGTTTTGCATAATAAAATCTTTATTTATAGACTACACTGGGTCCTATATAGACCTCCAGGACTGTGATTCACAGCCTGTGTGCTGGAAATTTCCACTGGGCTGTTCTTAACCTTCTCTACAAAGCCAGAGGGTTGAAACAAGGGAATAAAAATTATAACACAATAAAATTAAAAAGGTTCTTTTTACTAATTTAATCCAGAAGTGTTAAGTACTGTGTTTGCTAGTGCAGACCACTGCACATTACTGTAGAAGTGATTGCACTTGACGGGGTGGGGGAAAGACAAAAACTTACCCCCTTTTTGTGTTTTCGTAAGTAACAAAACCGATCATTGAGTCTGTATTTTCTGTTTCTAACTTTCCCCTAGCTTTTTACGCCTATGTAGTAAGCCATGTGTATGCTGATTGTGGAAGACGAAAAGCTTGTATAACCTTTGTGGTGGCACCAATTAGGTCTTCGAGGTGTTCTGTTTGTTTTCGTTTGTTTCTTGATGTTTGTTTTGTTACAGGTTGCTGATGCCTCACATCCTTGGAAACTATTAGAGATCAGAGGAGTAAGAAAACAATTCTTATGCTTCCTTGATACCATGGTGTGAAGAAAGTGAAGAGGCTCAAAGCTTCTCTGACACAGGTTACCAAACGACCTTTCTAGTGGCCTGGAATATCAAGACTATAAAGGGGTCCTTGATGTGAACCATTTCTCATAGCTGTGTCATTTAACGAGCATATATTTCTATAGGAATGTCAGCTTAAGCAGAATTTATATCTGCATGCAAGTTTCGACCTTCTGAGCTGTCCTAGTACAACTGTTTGTGCAACAGTATTTGAAAACAGATATGGGAAAGATTTGGGTTTAATAGAAAACAAGCCAGAGAAAAAGATTATCCCAGATCTATTACATACGTATTTTTATTGCACAACCACAGAAGTAAGAAAGAATACACTTCGTGGGATGGGGATTGAAGTAATTTTCACTGATGCTGCAACTAAAACAAAAGGTGGTAAAAATGCAATTTTCAGTCATCAAGAAAGGGTGATGCAGAATGTGCTCTGATGATCATATATGCCGTTTGGATTACCTTTGGTGGAGTGTTGTTCCAGTGTCCACAATCAGTACGTGTGACTGCCTTTGAGTAGTCATTGTGAAAAAGGCACATATAAAAGTTTATTATGTCTTACTTATACACGTTCAATAATTTCTACATGTGTTCTGGGTGCTACAGATCATTCATAGTACGGCACCTTTGTGCCAGCACCCTTCATTTATACTAGGGTAAAAAACCCCAAATGTTTATCAGTTACTTGTGTTACTGGTTAAACTACAGAGAAGAGGGGAGAGAGAGAAAAAGAAAGCTTTTACCTATGAGAATTTGGACTATTAAACACACAGGCTTGTGTCATCCTTTTATTTAATAAAACCCTCAGTTTTTCACAAATGACTATTGTAATTAGACTTTGCTTCTCTGATCTGAAACCTGATCTTCTGAAAGGAGACATAGCTGTGTTATCAATTGACAGGTTCAAACATGAGAAATAAGATAATGAACGTTGCAAAAAGTAAATGAAGCATACATAATACACCCAAGATTATATATAATTTTGTTAAATTAATATACCATGTCTTAAAGGTAGCAGAAATAGTGTGAAATGTCTTGATGAAATGGAAAAAGAAAATGTTTCATATTAATGCCATTCTAATGGAAAACCACTTAGAGCAAATAACTGTAATTTGCATTCTGATCCCTGTTCTGTGAAGGGGCTTATCAAAAAGAAATACTCCATTACTTCTCTATAAAAGTTCTAATTTTGAATTAAGAAATACTTTTCAGGTGATCGTTAGAACAAATTCTGTCCTTTAAAAGCCTGTCTCCCTTATTAGAATGCAACTTGCAAAAATGCATTTTAAACAATTTTATTCTGTACATGACAGGCTAATTTTTGTGTTCAGGGGGAATTATTTAAACTTGTAAGATTCCTGTCCATTTTTTGCCTTTTTGCACACACAGACACTAAATTACTTTAGGAACAACTTTGTTCGGTTCAGAGAAGATTTTTGTAAGAGAGATTTTTTAGAAAAATCTGGCAACAAAAGTATGTCCTTGAAAAAAAATGTGCAGAAACATATTAGTGGAGACAATGCTACAGTTGATAAGAATTTAATAATTATGTATTTTTCATTTATGAGCACATAAAAAATTAATGCAGTTCGTTTCTGATATGGACTTTAAGTCAGAGTTCCCACTCATTTTGGACCTGTGAAATAACTCAGTGCTGGGTTTTTTTTTTGTTGTTGTTGTTGTGTTTTTTTGTTTGTTTTTTTTTAAATGACTAGTGATTTTGGACAAGAGAATTTCTGAATGGTAAGAAGGTGACGATTTAGATGGGTCTGATTTGGAGAAGGGAGATAATTAGCAAATGATGTTGCCCTTAGGAAAACTGCAGATGAACACCCAAAATGATCAGAGTAACTGTGCATCTGAAACTTAATGAAGCAGGTATAATTCATTACGGATTGGCTATGACATGGAACATTTTAGGATTTATGTACCATACTGCAAGAACAACCACAAGTAGTCTTTATTGCAGCTGCCTTTATTTTCAAGGAGCTGAAAACCTGCTGTGCTCATCTAAGGGCAAGGGCTTGTTGTTACCATCTCTTGTTTTGACAGACATCATGGCTTAAACAAGCTTGTACATTTGGAACTAACGAAATGGTGGATAATCACTAAAAATGAAAGTGAGAAAATCAACGTGTTTACTTTCACTAATTATTGGTAGGCAGCAGTGGAATGTAGCAATCGATATTTGCTTTGATCTCACAGCACAGAATGATGTTGTTGATTTGTTTACTTTAATGTCTAGCCTATTTGTGATGAAACAAATCTTACCTGCTCTTTCTAAACTAAAATATGGTTCAGCCAATGCATAAAACATTTTAAATGCTTGGCTTCTGTTGATAGCGCTGTAATGAGGTTGGAAATGTACTTATCTGTAGGCATTGTATAAAGCCTAAGTATATCTGTCAGGGTACCAGCAAGTGCTTTGGAAAACAGATTTCTGAAACATTTAGGGCTCTGCTGAATGCTGAATCATTTCAACTTTCTCTGTGAATTATTGCTAGAGACTTCACTAGAGCAGCCAAATGGCCTGTTTTATAATAGGAGGGACCTGTGGCTCAGCATAGTATGAACTTTTCTGTACCAATTAATGACTTGTGTACAGCATGCTCATCTGGGAGAAACTGTATAATATGGACTAAGCACGTGCAGGGAACCAAACGTGTTCTAAATTAATGACCATGTCCTAAATTAATAACCATGCATCAGTTTCAGACTTAGAAGAAGAGAGAGAGGAGAAAAAGCAGCAGTAGCAGTGGATAGATGATTTCAAAACTCTTCAATATGACAGTTTGAAATAGTTTCTTAGAGAAGACAAATTTAGATGCGCCTCATGTAGTGTTCTCATGTGAGAGTCACAAAATTTACCAGAGTCTTTGTCAGGGGCCAGAAAGAAGAGAGTCATGTGGTTTGAAAGACAATTCACACTGCAAACACAACTTCTTGCAGAAATGACTGATGACGTTTAAACTACAGTCAGGAGTGGATGTTACCAGGGCTAAAATGTGCGTGCCTCCTTGAACCAACCTGTTATGTTTAAATATGTGAGTATTTGTGTGGAAGGATAATTTGGAACCTTTGTGAGTGATTTAATAAATGCCTGAGTTTTGGTAAATACTACTTTTACTTTCTCTATAATTCATTAACGATAGTGCAGTTACCTATATGGATTTTGTTATGACAGCCACCACCAGTTTTTATCTCCATCTTCAGTGGTGAAGATGCAATTAACCAAAGGCTTGACCTTGCATAACATTGACTATCACAATAAATAAAGTACCAATTAAATTAAATGTTACTTAGAAGATTTGAAATAAGTTAATGGAATATTAATTGGCAATTGTGACATGATTTTCCTTGAGGGACCAATCTTTTCTCCCAAGAATGGCTATACTGAAGTTAATAAACAAATCCAGGAACTCAAGTAAATACAGTAAAGCATTTATTAAAAGAATTAGCTGAATTGCTTCTTGACAAATAAAATCAACTTTTTACTGTGATGCTTATTACTCACCTATGGGAGACTTTTGGGTGGGTGACTTATTCCTGTGTTCTTCTGAGGATAAGTATTAAAAATCTGTTTTTCATATTTACTTTTACACTTGGTGTAGCTGGATGTCTAGGGTTTGGAAAAATTGGATTGGGCTGAGCCCTATTCACTTTTAAGTACCAGCCTACTAGTGACACTTTAGTAATACAGGATGTTTCTCTTAGCTGCTGCGTACAATCCAGGCTGCGAATAGCATCCTTCTTTTCCCTTGGCCCAGGAAGCATCTCACAATTGCAGCCTCTGCTTTCAGATGTCTTAGATCATTCTTCCTGCGCAGATTCCAGGCCTTTATAATCAGCTGAATTCATTAGTAAATCACATCAGGCGTGCTGGCCAAATATGAGGATAGCGTTTTCAACAGTGTAGAGCTGGATTGAATGATCCACTTAAAAGAGAAGGATGGGTTTTGATTTCCTCTTTCTGTCTAGTTTTGGAAGTGCTTCTCTATTATTTTTTCTGTCGAAACCAGTATTTCAAACTCCTTTTTAGTTTGGCCTAAAACTCATTCAGGAGAAAGTACTAAGGTGACTGGATCCTGAGTAGTGTGCTTTGAATTGCTCTTGACTCTAGATGCCAGGTTTTAGTAAAACTCTACCATACGACATGTGTCAATACTGTTGCTTTCAAGACAGGCTCTTCCTAAAAGTTATGCAGTGAAGCAGTATGAATTATTGACAGACTAAACCCTTGTCTGTCACATGCTACCTTCTCCAGGTGCCTATATCTGCAGATGTAGTAGACTGGATCGATTCCTCTTTTTGCTCCCTCTGTCTGTCTTTATCTCCAAATACAATTGATCACTGCCCAGCCACCATCTTCACAGTGTGTCCCTCCAGTGCCTTGTGCTCTGTTTGTCACCTTTAGCTGACACCATTGATTGCTATTTTTCTCAGTTTCTCTTTTAATAGCTTGAACAGTATACAAACCCATGGAGAGCTTAAAAAAGTCAAAAGGAAAGAACACCTTTCTTTCACTCTCCACCCTCAAAAAGCACTTAAATGTGTGTGTGTGTTCTTTCCTCAGACAGATGTTATTTCTCCTTGACTTACCTCATTTCTTGGGAAAAAAACAACAGAATCTCAAATATTAACACTGGCAGCTTGCAGCCTTGTGTTTCTTCTCTGAGCCTACAGGGCATACCTTAGGGACTTCGTGTTCCCTTCCAAGCGAGACTTAGTGTGGTGCTTATTCCCCAGAGCCTGACTTGCTATTTAGTGAACAACCTCACTGCAGCTGTAAAGAGGAAAAAAGTCTTGTACTGAGGGAGACTGGGAATTTTTTTGAGCTTGTAACTTTCTTGAATCTCACCCACTGTTCTGAAAGTAACAAAGATGATTAGGCAATCTGGAAGGAAAGGTGATGTCTTGGATTTTGTCATATCCACCCATCAATGCTCTACTCCCTTTCACGCTATCTAGAGGCTGACATCAAAATGGCAACTAATTAAAAGTAAAAATGTTAACATCTTTTGAACTTGAGTGATTCTTCAGAGATGAGAGAGGTAGCTGTCCAATATTTTCATAGCTGCTTACTTTTAACTCTTAAGCCTGCTTGAAGTATGTTTATGTTGTAAGTTAATATGGTTGGCAGATTTATTCTGAAATAAAGTACGTCCACTAATTAGCTCACTTGCAGTGTTAGCTAGGGTGCTTCCCTCCCCCTCCCCCCCTTTCCAGAATCTATGATTTTTCCTTCTTCCCTAGAAATTATGGCAAAATTCACCTCACAGTAATAGTAAGAAAGAAGTAAAAAACCAAAACCCAACCTGGATTCTGATTCTCAGTTGATGTGGATTCTAGAGGCTTCACTGACATCAACCGAGGTTTGGGGTTTTTTTGTTTTTTCTTTATAAGTTGATCATTAATATCCCTGTAGTATTTTGATATGATATCTAATTACTGCTATTCTTGCTCATAAGAGGAACAATGTGTCAAAACTGAAATTAAGACAGGAAGTCCCCTTTAGTATAGGTTGACACAGAAGTTGGGATACTGCTCTTTGCTTCTATAGGACCATTTTTCATTTAGTGGAATTTGTTTGGAATAGGTCATGTTTCCTGTAATATACATTCCTGTCATATGAAGGGTGACTGCCTTTTCTTCAATTTTTTTATTTTTTTTTTCTCAGCGTGTATATGACTCTGTTGCTACTGGCCTAATCATACGCATAGGTTTATTCAGTACGTTTCAGGTGACTTCTACCCAATAGGAGCTCCAGTCCTTATAGGAGTTAGAGGTGAAGCTGTCCTGTACAGTCACTCTTGCTGGCACAGGTTGTTTACCAGTATACATCTTCATAGTACTTATCCAGGGTATTTTTGGTTAAAAGGGATCAGTTAAGTGTATTGGGGAACATTTCAAAAACTGATGAGAATTCCTCTTCAAATGTGTTTCATGATATACATCACAGCTGTATTCTCCTTTATTACTTATAACTCCTAATTACTCTTCTTTCCTGGTGCTTTAAAATATTTGTAAACAATCTTCTTCCTTTCTCACTTCCCTGTTCTTCTTTTAAGTATGTTGCCATGCTATATGTGTGTATATATTGCTTCTTTTAATTATCCTTTATAATTAAGTCTAAGTTGCATATCTATAAATTTTGCTGTTTTTCTCTGGCTTCTCTGATTTACCACTTTCTTTGCACTAGTGAGATACACAGAATATAATTAAGTTCAGAGTGCATTCATTCACACTAGAAAAATGTAGAGAAAACTGGTACTTTCATGTTTCTTATTTGGTGCTCTACCTTCACAGTATAAAATTGCCTCTCGTGTTTTTGGAGCTTTATTTTTTTCTGTCTATTTTGCTATTTTGCACATGGGTCTTTACTGATGAATCTCATCTTGTTGATCCAGACATGTTTTGAATCTAGCTTCTGTTATTTCAGCATTGATCTTTCCTCATTCTTGAACCTTAAACCTCCTGGGTGCATCATGGCCAATCCAAGCACTCAAGCATCATGAAATAAAGGGAACCCAAACTATTATCTTTTAATCTGCTCTTATATTGGGTTGTCATCTGGGCTACAGATTCAGGTTTTCCTCCTAGAGCCATAACAGTAAGAAACTTTGCATTACTTTTAGATAAAAGTTGCCTTGGCCTAGAATCAAATTCTACAGCTAGTGGTTTAGTTATTGAACCACTGTGATGGACACACCGATGGATTTAATGTAACAGTGATACATTTCTAGGCTAGTCAAAAGTCTTTAAAATATGTTCTTCTTCTAGTGTTTAACTGGAAATGGATTGAAATCCTAGCATTGGAAAGTACAGTGCTATTTACCCTGCTTACAGTTTCAATAAAGAAAAGAATGCCTTGTGTAAACTCTAGCAATTATCCTGTATATTTTCATTAAAAAAAAAGTAATCCTATTTAGTGTATGTTGACTCTGAACAGCAAGTAGTCAAGCCTGGATAGTTAAAATTATAAAGTGAAATGTGTAAATCCCAATTCAGTTGCTATGGCTTAGAAGCAACTTGTCTGTACTGAAAAGAAAGAAGAGCAAATGAAAATGCTTTTATGGGAAAACAATATTTAAGAAATATATTGAACCTAGTACTCTGCTAGACATCCTTTTTTTAAAGTTTCTGGTAAATGCCACTGCTGTTTAATGAAAAGGAAGACAAAAAAGCTTTTTGGGTGTCCAATTAAGCAACGGTTTACTATTCTATAGAACTTTTCTTTTTCATTTATTCCTTTTTCCTCCTTAGCTCCTTAATACCTCCTCGTCACACATGCTTTGCTCATTTTCTTCCAAGTTGTATCTCTGTAGTCATGGTGGGGGCACTCCACATCAGTTCTGAGGGACAGTAGAGAGTTTAGACATTTTCTCTGAAAGAGGGATTACAGTATGATACCTAGAGTAAAATGGTTGTGCTTTAGATGGAGATACTGTTTGTGTCTGGGAAATTTCTTTTGGTGCAAGGTCCAGGGAAAGTGTATGGCTCCCACGTTCACATAAGAGATGTGTTGCCAGGAGGATGGGAACAGCCTTTTTTCTGTGGTACCTAGTGATAGGACAAGAGGTAATGGGCACAAACTTGAACATAAGAAGTTCCATTTAAACATGAGGAGGAACTTCGTTCCTTTGAGGGCGGCAGAGCACTGGAACAGGCTGCCCAGAGAGGTGGTGGAGTCTCCGACTCTGGAGACATTCAAAACCTCCCTGGACGCCACCCTGTGCAACTTGCTGTAGGTGAACCTGCTCTGGCTGGGGGGTTGGACTAGATGATCTCCAGAGGTCCCTTCCAACCCCTGTGATTCTGTGTACCAGCTGCAGATGTCCTACTGGATGATCTCAAGGTCCTTTGAAAATCTGTATTTGTGTCATCAATAAGCTCTGGGCTTTTACCCTGTTTTCTCAGGAAGGAAAGTTAGGGGCAAGAGCTCAAGCATGTGGTTAGATAGTAGAGAACCTGCAAAGAGGAAAACCATGGGAAATCAGGATTCAGAAATTCTACTGCTGAAGAAACTTTGGTTCTTTCTATTGTGTTTGATCCTTAATTTTAATCAGTTGGCTGGAACATAGCTGACTGACAGTTCATTTTTCATCAACTACCTGGACATGCTGAACACTTGATAAGAAATTAATGGATATGAGAATAAGGGGATGTAGTAATGTCTCTACATACAAAGAGCAGAATGGCAAGACCAGAGGAACAGATTTTCCAGCAACAGAATAGAAAGCAAATGGAAAACATCTGGTTTTGCACAGAAGTGCAAATCATTTTAATCTGCACTCTAATATACTTTAACTGATGAAGAGGGAAGAATATTTATTTTAGGACTTGCCTCTAATCTCAGTTCTTTGGTCACCAGCAAATCTAATTTTAAAAAGAGGGTGGGGTTTATGAATTAGTAGTTCTTGTCCTTTCATGGTTTTAGCTCTTGTAAGGATGCACAAGCCAAAAGTCTTCACAGCGTTTTCTTTTTCACTATGGGGTGAAATTTTGAATTAAAGACAATTTTGTTATCTTCAATAGAGCAATAATTTCAAATTTATTTAGTCTTTGCATTGAATTATGCAATAAGTCAGCACTTGTGGATTTGAGTAAAAGTATATAGATTTATGAGCATGTATAAATATTAAGACATTGTATCCCCCTGGTATTTTTTTTCAGTTGTCTGGAATGAAACTGAAATTTGCACCCTCTGCATGCCAGCTGGCATTGTGGCTTCTCCTGTTTGTCCTTTATTAGAGTATTTTCCCATTTGTGTTTGATGTATTGAGGCTCAGATAAAGTAAGCAAACAAAGTATTCAAAGAGATAGCTATAATAGTGCTCCTACAATACTTCTGTTTTCTATTTGGCACTGCTACATGATGGATATATGGATGTTTTTAAAGCAGTGTCTTGAGTGATTTTTAGATATGCCAGTCTGAAGGTGAACAAGAAATTTACCCAATGTGAATTATATTATACTTCTTTTTTTCAGTCAAATTTAACTTCATGTTCTCTTAGAATATTTTACAACTTATTTAGGCTAGTTTTGATCAATCCAAGTTTTTTTATCAGAATATTTGGTTGACCATTAATCAGTATTCCGGATTATAATTTAAAATATTTTCATCCAATATGAAAAGAACTGTAAGTCAGACTTTAGGCCCCAGTTACATTTTTATCTTTATTAAAACTGGAATTTATCTTTGCATTTGCTTTATATAAACATTTGTGATAAAATCAAAAATGTTTCTTAATAAGAATAGAGCTGAATGATTTTCCTGTTCTGTGAGTATTTCTGAGATTTAAAAACTTTTCCTGATCTGTATGGGGGTGAACCTGACTCCATTCCAAATTTTGCATAAAAAGTTCCCCTTGAGACGGGAATGCTTGGGACCAGGAGTTACTCATTGTGTGAGGTAGGTAGCATTGATCCTGCCAGAGCCATTTCATAGTTGGCTGAACATTGTGCCACAGAGGATTTCTCTCTCTAGTTGGCTCCACTCATCTGCTATAAGAAACTGGAGTTCAAGTCCTGAAGTTAAACAGGACTGAATATGGTCCTGATGCTAGGCCTTTTCCATCTGTTAAGATTCCCTTTAAAAGTATGTCCTTCTTATTTTGCATTTTGCATTTAATATTTCTCCTTGTCTGACCAGACATTCCATTCTGGATCCAAGGAACAATTTTCAATAAAAATGTCATCAAAACTTCTTCTATTAAATGAATTCTTCTATTAAAAATTATTTCATTGTAAAATAGCTGACCATCATGGTTGTCCTCGGAGATCAATTTTGGCATATGGTAGATGTCATTTAGTGTTAAGCATATAGTGTAAACTCCCCCCTGTGCAATTATCTCAAAAATTGGATTTTTTTTCTTTTGTTTTTCTTTCCTTTTCAAAATTCTGTGATTTGGTGGTTGTTCTTCCACACTGCTGGCTGCGTGGAATATTCAGGTACAGTGAGTCTGTATCCACTGAAGTGCAGATCATCTCACCCTGGGGCTTAATCTGCAGTCTTGCAGTCTGCCTGGTGGGGAGGTGTGACAGTAGATAATTACAGTTACTCAGGTGCAAACCACAGAACAAGTTATGGCTCAGGCATGACTACTTTCTTGATCCTTTTTATGGTGCAAGCAGAAAAAAGGAAGGAAGCTAATTCACGTCCACTGTCTTTGTCTCCTGTTGTTTCCTGGCTATCTACACCAGAGCTTCTCCTACTTTTTCCCTCACTCCCACCTTTTACCTTGTGCTTGTTAATTCTAGTGACAAATATTCTCTCTTCTCCCTTCAAAGTAAAAAAATTTTGAGTGTAGAGCTCAGCTGTTCCTATTCCCTAATACTGCTGCATAAGACCCGTGACATTCCAACTCTGAGTTCATTTACTGTTAAGAAACACTTAGAAAAAAAGAAAAAACAAACCACCTCAACCTTTCTCTGTTAACAAGAATAATCAGTAGGGTGAAGTATTAACATGGACAAGATTACTGAAGACACTGTAGGTGTATGACAATGAAAAATGTAGCTAAACTGCAGAGTATAGAAGTTTAGACTGAACTTGGTATAACGCAAAAGGTTAATAAGGTACAGATGTATAGTGAATATGCACAGAGTGTACGCATTTAAACTCAGCTGCTTCTAACTTTTTTTAAACTAAGAGTGGCAGCATTAAAATAATCATCTTGACTGACAGCTAGAGTATGTTTCTATTTTTATATTTTCCCTAGAAACAGCACAAACCTGCAGTTTAATAAGCATTCTCTGATTAAACAGTCACTGAATGCCTGTCTGCTGTAATGTGGAGCTAGACTGAGCAGCAAGCAGACATACTCCTGGTAATGGCTTCATATGTTTGAAATGATTTAATTTGATTCAAGCATGGGATTCAGCAAGGCTGAACCTGTCAGTGTAGACGTATTTGTAAGGACATGTTTTAGAATAGTAAGCGGGCTTTGTTGACCTCCTTGTCAGAGTCTCCAAGAAGATATCCACTCAGGAATATGCTCTTACAATGCAAGGACAAAGTCACAAGATTGTCCTGCAGTGTGCTGGTATGTAATGGTATGTTATGCTACACTTGCACTTATTACAACTCAGTAGATACTCATTTAATTCCTTGGTGCCAGCCTTGTCTCTCTAAGTGGAGTAGTTCAAAGACTCTGAATAAAAACCTCTTTTGTGCAGTGTTACTCAAACAGTTCCTCCTGCAATAAAGACTTAACCATTGTCAGTGATGTTAAAATTAATGTAATTCTTGGTGCCAGGGTTGTGCAAAAGGGAGCTGTGTTACTGTTTTAGATTCTTACAGGAGCTTAATGCATTTTCACATAGCTGTTTTGTACCCCTGGGAAATTCATGCCTGGTCCTAGAGATGTAAAGGAAAATACGGAATTCCTGCATTGTTGTAAAAACACTCACAGAAGCACATATTTTAAAAATTATTTAAGCAAACAAAAAAAAACCCCACAACCCACCAGCAAGGTGTAAATTTTAAACATTTTTTTTAAGCAAGTCTGTTATAAAATTTGGTCCAGATTCTGGATACCTTATTCAGACTGCTGAGTATTTATTCATTCCAGTAATCCTGTTGTCTTAAATTTGTATTCCATCATGAAATGAGATTGTGGAGGTTATCTAAATTGTAGCTGATAGAAAATATTCACCTTCCCTGGTGCTTGAAAGTCTGGTCACTTGAGAAACCAGGGACAGAGGGAAGGAAGTCTACATTGCTTGTCTGTGGAATAAAATGTTCTGCTGGGTCTGACTTCTGGGGGAAAAAATGGTGGTAACCTAAATTAATCGGAGTAAGGTAAAATCCTGATAGTTTGTACTTTTCACATAAGTTAGCCATCTGAACCACATAGGATGTTTGACTGCAGCTGAATTTTTGCTGGAAAAAATATTTGTCTGCCTGCCTTTATGTTTTACTACTGGCAAACGAACTTAAATTTGCAAAGCTTTTTTTTCTTGTTTAGACAGTTTTAGTATTACAATCTGCTCGTGTGACCAGAAGTTAGGCTGAATACATTACACAATTGCTTGAGTAACTAAGGGAGACAAAATCTTTGCTGATGATACTTTTCATGATGTATTTGTGTATTATATCTTACTAGATAAATTTTTGCTGGAAACTTTTTCACTATTTAATTTTGAGTAGTCTTGCAACTGAGATGAGACTACTAAGTGAAATCTCTATGTGAAGACATGTACGGGAACACTATCCTTTCTTAACCGTTCTTGGGAATAATACTGCCTTTTTTCTGTTCTGAAAAGCTGGGTGAGGCTCCGCTACTGCCAGGTAGAAGGGGAACATTGTGTCCTCTAGTATCAGCTCTGAAAGTATTGGTTCCAAATAAGGCTGTGGCAAAGGCAGCTGGAGACTGATGGTAAAATGGAGTTCTACTAATTTTTAACGTTTTCCTTTTTTCTGTGGTAGCTTCTTCAAAATAATATTGCCCTCAAGATGGTACTGTATATACTCCAAGCTACCTATGAGAAAAATTCATCCTCTTTCTCTACTATCTTATTGCATATAAATATTTTTGCTCCCAGATAGATTACTTAACTCTATAATTCCAACTCCAATTTGTTCATAAACATATTCCCGTAATCCTGGAGTTCTAAGAATTCTCTTGGGCTTCTCTGAATTGCACACAGTTAATTACACCATTGGCCTATATTAGTCTTAAAAAAGCAATGGCCCAGGAGCAATTACAACATTAACTTTTAACAGGATAATAAATTTGCAATGACACAGTCAATAACTGCACTTTCACATAGTATGTAATGTATTATGTGAATTAAGAGTGTTTATCAGTTAATAAAAGTTACGTAAAGCAAGCTTTTGTCCATTAATTGCAAATGACCAGCTAAATCTCAGAGTAAAACCTACTGGATGCTACAAAAGAAGTATTAAATAAAAAGGTTGTTTTAAACTTCAATTTGGTTAAATCTTTACTTAAAGGAATACTTAATTGCCCTTGAAATAATACTTTTCTAAAAAGATAACAAGCTCCTTTCATCCTGCCAGAATAAAAATATTTGAGTCACTTTTTATTTATGTCTGGATAAGGCAAATTCACTAAACTATTAAGTTGAAATATGTGATCTGATGATATTACAATACCATTTGTATTTTCATAAAACCACCTTGTCAAAGAACAAAAGAACTATTTTATGAGACTAAAAAAATTTCCATCCTTTTTGGAACCCTATATTTAAAATGACTAAAACCAGATGTCCTAAAGGAAGGTGAAGCATTCGGTTGTAATCACCAGAGTATGCGAAACTGGACATTTCTTTAATATTTTCCAGAGCATTGTCCTGCAGTTGGAGAGGTGGAGAACTACTTTTTGTAATTTTAACCAAGTTAACCCAGATTCTAGTATTTGTTATTCATTATGAACACTCATTATACATACACATGTTAGTGTGTAGCTATATTTTTCCCTACAATATATCTGTGGACCTTTCACCACTGAACTGGAACAAAAAGGACAGTTGCAAAGCTGCTGATAATTGTTGTTTGTCTACGAAGCTAGATACTGCAACCTACTGTATACATCCTGCAGTTACTGCGAACTTGAGAGTGCTCCGCGTCTGTTAGAATATGCTTTGCATGTGGCAAATGGAATTTGCAAACTTTATATTGGTTTTTTTTTCTCCCCCGAGGCCATGGAAAAGAGAAGTGATTATTTCATAATCCCTCATGGAGTGTAGAATGATCAAATTCATGTGCAATTAAACATGAATGTTCTATTTAATTCTGTAATAGCAAGCTAGCTTTGGAGATTGGATGTTTTAGACTACATTTAGTTCAGAAAACTGTCAGACGGGAAGGTAGCATGACAATGGAGGCAATCACCATAAGTGTGCTGACTGATCAAAGTCAGGTGTAAGTCAAATTGAATTCTATAAAGCCTCACTTTGTAAAATGTTTTGAGGTTTCATGAAATTACATTTTAAAAATTCAGGCTTACAAGCAGGATAACTGGTATTCAATTCCTCTTTGAATAAAGTATTTTTCCAATAACAATTTATTTGACAGAGGTATTTATAGTAGGCTTGACTTTGCAGCTCTACTAAAATACCAACATTCTCATTCCCTCTTTTTAAAGAATTTTATGCTGGGTGCACACTGCATGATTGTTTCTTAATTGCTAATGGACCTGAGGGTCTCACTGGTTGGAGTTGCATTAAAATAAATCCATACTCGCCTTATTGAAGGCAAAAGGGCAGACTGGGTTCTTGCTGGACAGCACTTCCCTGTGTCTCAGGACAAAGATGTGACTAGTTTGCTCTGAAGCACTTCTACTTTTAATCCCTAGGGAAAGTAATTACTGGAGGACCCTGGGTGAGGAGATGGTGAAGACATCATTTTCCACAATATCCTACTGAATTGCTTCAATTTACGGGCAAGCTCTAAGGATACACACAGAAAGAATTCTGCACATAGTTATCTGGGGAAAAGGGGAACAAAAGAAGTTGACTGTTGTGAGGAAAGCAGTTGAAAGGCAGTGTTAGAGCTGGCTTCATCCTTACGCTGTGTGTCTTGCATTATCACATTTCTCATCAACTGCATATGTGAAAAGAGGTTGGAAACAGAATCAGTCACTGACTCAGAAACCTAGTAAGGTTTGATAAATCATTGTCAGTACTTTGTATGATCTGTTCATTTGTTTCTTTAAGTTGAATAACGTTAGTTTTTGTCATACAAGCATTCTGAACAACTTTACACATTTTTTTATTACTGATCTTGCTCTTCACACACAGCAGAAGAAACAACGTTAAGCTAAGCGTGCCTTAGTTATCTTTGCAGTGCACATTAATATGCATATATTTTGCTTGTTGTGGAGAAACACAGAAGACAGTGACAAAGGCCAGCGTTCATACTGTTCTAGCATTTTTAAAATACTGTGCCAAATAATAGTGGTGGTAAAGGTATTCTTCATAAAAACTTTTAATGGAGATTCCTTATGACTGAACATCTACTAGAGTTTTTTCTACAGAAGAGGTTAGTTTGTACCAGGCTAGTCGCACCATTTAAAAACAGTGGTATATTGTCTATTATCAAACAATAGAAGGAAGATGAAAAGATAATTTAAAGTTGTGTTGTTGTTTGGGGTTTGTTTTGAACTAGGGTAACCATGCTTTCCATTTATTTGATAAGTGTAGAGAGAAATTCTCTACTGCAGAGCTGCAAAATCTACCTGTATTGTATCACAATTATTTTTATTTAATTTGTAAGACTGGACATATTCCCTTACTCTCATTCTGCCTCAGATAGGTCAGCTGTGGTGTTTTTCTTTTGAAAACAGGTTATTCTTTACTTGGTAATTATAGTTTTCAACAGCAAAAATATTTGCTAATATAGTTAACAGCAATCTGTTAAAGCATTAAACTCATTGGCCTTTTCCTCTTGACATTTAACCAACAAATAAGTCATTAACTATTATTAATTATTCAGTAATGGCTTAGAAATTCTGACCCAATTTACAATTTGTCAACAGCTTCCCATTAGATATTCCCTAAGTCAACAATAAAACAAACAAATCACCAGTTTCAAAAATTTCATTTATTAAATTTGTATATACAGCAGTTTCACTGAAACAGTTGCATCAGGGAATCTAGTGAGATAAATCAAGGTTGCTGGAAGGTCAACAGAAGATGTCATTCAGCCACTCCAGGCAGCCAAGTCCAGTTTGTTTTTTACAGAGCAGGATAGCACTGCGAGAGTTAATTTAGAGGATGATGCATGTTAGCTTTCAGTTGTGTCTGAAATAGCTTGTAATTACAGCTCAGTTAGACTCCCTTTTAGGGAAGGACTGCCAGAAACTTCTTGTTTGATTATGAGTGAATCAATTAATCTCTCTTCTACTTCTGTGTTCAGATGTAAAAATGAAGGCAATAATATGATGTGTCTCCCATTACTGTGTTGCTTTGTCATGTTATACACCTATAGTTGTTTTCTAGTGCATGCTTACATGTACATTTAGCACAACATGGTTCTATTTCATGTGGGCAGAGTTTTGAAGCAAAAAAAAATTACCCTTAAACCTAATTATCTTTTAGCTATTGTCAGGGTGTCTGCTGAAAAATAATCAATAGTGGTTGTCTATATTTTAACTTTGCCCAGTTAATATCAGGTAAGCATTCTCCAGTGGTCTTTCTGCTATTGATAATCACCTTCCTGATTATAACAACATGAAGGATGAATGCATTTATCAATCATGCTAAAATGTGCTTTGATTGTCATTAACCCTCTACAGCAGGGCGATTGTATTTGTGTAGCAGGGGATGTGACCTGCTGGCTCTTTCTAGCGTGGTGAAAAGAGACAGAAAATATCAGCTCCAAGGACACTAATGAAAATTCTGAAGAATTTGCAAAATGCTTTTATCAGATATTTTGCTGAATTGTGTTGGTATTTTCTGGCACAAATACACATTATAAGAAAGTATTTAATATTACAGCAGATATCGGCTGGCTACAAAACTAGAATATCTGCAAATATAGGAAATTTTATGATAGTAACAGTTATTCTGCCTTACATGTTCTGTTTATGTTATGATGGGGTGAAGTAAGCGTGTTCCATGGGATATAAAAATAAATAAGAAGGAAATCTACATACTTAAACAAAGAGCTTAGAAAGTAGAACCTCTGGGTACCTCTTTTAGTGTATGATGTTTCACATGTTGCTACGGTAGTTCCCAGTGTGAAAATCAACAATGAATGAATGAAAGAATGAATTGTAGCCATATTCTCTTTTTGTACCATTAAAAAGAAACAGTCACTGGAACCAACAGCCCTTTTATTTCTTCAATACATTAAGCAGACTTCAAAAGCTAATATGTTAGGGTTTTTTTTTCCCAAGGTAGAGCTTCTAACTCTATTGGAAGAACCTCTCCTCCATTTTGGGACTTTTTCCTCAGTTAGAGCACCATTAATACGTTATCTAAACCTTGTACTGCACATGAAGATAAAGACTGTACCAAATCAGGTCCAGATGATAAGCTAGCTACTGTCTTTGATACCAGTGAACCCCTAAATCACCCTGTATAAAAGGCATGTAATGCTTCCTGGACTTAGTATCCTGTTTACCTGGGAAATTTGTGTAGGACAGCTGCTTTGTCTGTTACTCAAGAGGTGATCGGTGTCCTGGTGCCTAGACATAAACAAGATTCACAGGAGGAATCATTAGCAGGGGAGCTGAAAGTAAGAAGAATGTTTAGAGGGTAGGAATCAGGGAAAGAGAAGAGGGAGCTGCCCGGGGAGGAGAATGAAAAATCAGTGAAACATGAATGAGTGTCAGGTATTAGATGGAGCTTTTTGTCAGGACTAATTCGATAGGGAGAAAAATGGCAGAAAGGGAGCTGAATGTACGTAAAAGATGTACAGCATCATTCACAACTTGAGGGCTGGAACAAATGGTTAAGTCACATTTCTTGTTTTATTCAAGCAATCTATTCATCACTGCCTTGTTTGTGTGTGCTTAAGAAAATACTAGTATATCATCAGCCACAATAAATGAGTTACCATAAATATACCTTTGAATATCCTAAATACAAATCGGTTTAACCAAACTCTGGGACTTAAAAGAATCTTTGGAACGTGTTTAAGTCAGGTGAAGCTACCAAAAAAACAAAACAAAAAATAGAAGTGCAAATTGTTGTGATGTATATTGCTCTCAGGCTATATCAAGTGTTTTGATATTTATTCAGTAGCATTTTGCTGTATGATTTCCTGCTTTTCTGTGAGTCTTATCTTCAAAATTCCATTTATTCAAGGGTTCTGTTTGTTGTTATCAGGCTGTTCTGTGAGAGTTTATCCTATTGCTCCCTAAAGATCAAATTTAAGCATGAAAAGAACTGCTCACTGTTTCTGGAGTGTTAAGGTTTTATACAAAATTCTTGTCATTTGTTTGCTTTCCTGTGCTTAAGAACACCACAATCTGCCTGACAGATGTGCTGAGAATAAAGTTGATATAAAAGTAGGAAAATATTTGCTAGGACCATGCAAGTTTGACAAAGTGAAACTTATTTGTCTGCTTTTTCTCACTACCACAAGTTCTTACTGACCACCAATAAGCTATCAGACTCAGTGGTCTGAAATTGCCTTTCCCTCACTTCAGTAAAGCAGGATCTTCCAGTTCAGTATGCGTTTCTCTCATATAACCAGATGGGTACAATTTCCTATAGTGTCTTAAAAGGCATTAAATTCATTAGTAAAATATACAAAGTGTGTATTTGGCAAAATAAACATAATTTTGGAGTTTGTTTTAGCCATCAGCCAGTAACATGAATGTACTCTACAGGAACTGCACTGTACACTTTTACAGTCTTTCACATTTCAAAACCAATCTGAACCCTACTAAAGAAGCAAGATATAGACTAAATATGCACGGTGCATGTAACTAATAGTGGCAAGTGCATGGCTCTGCTAGCCACATCTCCATTGGTATCCCATGAAGGAGCTCTGGGTTGCACCCTGCAAGCTGTTCATCACAGTCCCCGTGCCTCCAGCATGACACTTAGCTCATAAACTTTCAGGTCGTTGCCTGCCCTTGGCTTGTCTACATCACATAGAGTTCAACAGAGAGAGCAATGTCTAATTTTACTATCATCTATGGATGCTTCCTAAGAAATGGGCATCTGGGCCTCTGGAAGAGCAGGCTGCTCTTTGCATATGTCTTTCCATTATATTATAAATGTATCCAAAGAGTAAAAGTTCAAATACTTCTGTATGCCTCCTAATTCTTTCTATCACTGCCTTATTTGATTCCCTTTAAGTGTATTCACAAGGTACAATGGAGAGCTATGTGTATCTTCAGCATAGCTATAGGCCAGTTTGTACTTCTACACAGTATAGCAGTGCCACTTAGTTACAAGCTCAGATTTTGCAGGGAGAACCACATTAGTATTACAATTTAGTGTACTGCGTCTCTTGATAAGGCTTAGTAGCGATGCCATGCTGATGTGTGTCTGCTTCTCTAGTGTCTATCTTATTTGGCTCTGGCTTAGGGCTATCGGCACCGTGCAGTGTTGCACAGTGTTTTTATATCAGTACTGCACAGCAATTGTATTACTAGCTGATGAAGCCATCCATTAGTAAAAATGCAAGCTTTCTTATTTCTACTTAGGGAACAAACTTCAGTTCACAAAATGTTATACAGCTTCATTTTATAAAGTTTTCAATACACTGTTGTATAAGATGTGTAGTGCAAGAACTTTTACTCCCAAAGCCAGACAATCTTCTGCATAATTTCTAAAATGTATGCCAAAATGACCAATAATTTCACAGACCTTCATGAAAAAAATTAAGACTGAATGATAGGTCAATATCTAACTCATCAGCATATTTGCTGAATTTCATTTCAGCATGCTTTAGAGAGCAGTTTACTTGTAATTTCAAGTAAATTTTAGCTAGAAAATCATTTGCCCCTATTTGTTATAAAAATAAAAAAAGCAAAGAGCATCACTGTAGTTTTATATTGCAAATAATGCTATTGCTCGACAGGGCCTCCTACTTTTCTTCTCAATGCCCTTTCTGCAGTTTTGTGCTAGTTACCTTTCAGTTCCAGTAATAAAAGATGATGAATTAATTAGTGCAAATGTATGATAATTATTGTCAGATGCAATAAACACAAAACACAAATGGTTTATAACTAATCAATAATTATGTACTAAGCTCAATCTTCAATATGCAGGGCATGTCTAAATAGCGTCATTATAAGGAAAATCAAATTATTGCACAGCTGTGTTGATTATGGAGCACCGTTATAACTTTCATCCTCTTCATTTGGTTCCTGCTTAAGTCACACTTTTGTGCCCACTTCTTAATACTGGAAAATGTCTCTCTCTTCTGTGCATTGATTTATAGTTAATATTGAGGCATAAAATTTCCTATTATTGTGGCTTTCTCAAGGTCTTTCACAGGTATTATACAGACAGGCTCCAAATTCTTTCATTGCAATAATATGGAAGCGTGGAAGCAATATGAAAGATTAAAGACAAACTTAAATGATATATGTCCCTGTGTTTGGATTTAATCTGTGCCTGAAGATATTTTGACCTAAATTACCAAATATATTGCAGTTTCAGAAGAGGGAGCTGCAGCCAGCTCATTCTGAGCTACTTAGATTTAACTTCATGGAATATGGAACAGGTAAAATTATTTATGATCCATTCAGTCTCCCGTTCTTGCTTTGTGTAGGGAAGAAGTCTGTACATTGGTATTCACATGTCATATGATTATTCTCTTGCTTTGCCTAAAGAATGAGAGAAAAAAAAGGATGATTAATATTTGACAAATCTCCAAATCTAAAATACTGTAGGAATGAAATATTTGTGATATGTTCTTTTTGGCATATGTTTAAGTTTGTATATAAAGTTTAAGACATTCTCTGATGAAAACACTACAAAAATATGCTATCCTTTGAAATCCAAGCCTCATTCCGGACCTGAAGTTTGCTTGCAAATGGTCTCTTACTTATAATGAGGAGTCTACATCATAACACTGCAGTAAAGATCTCTTAAGACCAGGATGAATTTCAGTTGTCATAATACGTTTATTGTTTGACATGCAAGCACAAGAAATAACATCATTCTTCTAGGCATTGCTTTTAAATTACCATAAATGAAAATACTGAACTTGTTATTTGTAAGGTATATGGAATAATTATAGTACAGAATGCCAAAAGATCTTGTGTTTTCCTGAGAGCTGAGAGCTCACCGTTGAAAAAGAGAGTTAATGCTTTCTGTGAGAATAAACAGGTAACATTAATCATTTGGGCTTAAAGGAATTAGTAAAAACAACAGTTTGGCTCCCATTTTGCCCAGCACATTTGCCTTGGACATGGTAATCCCAACTTCCCTCAAAAATTGTAGCTAAGGTGGTGGTTTTTTACCTAATGGGTGACTTTTCATAGAGCTTAATGACAGGCCATTTCCTACTTGGTATCTGCTTGTAGGCTGCGCTGTTTCTGACTAGAGTTGAAATCCATCAGTACTGATCTAGGTAGTAAAAATATTACAAAACAGTGTGTTACTAAAGAGTTTTCCAGACATACAAGCTTTAGAATTGTTATTGACAAATATTGCTAACACTTTTCAGACACAAAGGTGATTCTTCTACTGTTTTCAAGTGGGAGAAAAAGAAAAATGAAAAGCCCAAATCCAGATTTTTGTTCTTCCTTAGGTTAAATGTTTGCAGAGAAGTTCCCCACTTAGCTTATTTTGTAACAGGAGTACTACCTCTTCCCCTTGGCCTTATCCTGTTGCTTTATAGTGAATAAAACTGTTGAGGTTGATGTTGGTGTTACTGATCTGGCTCCTCTACAATTAAAATATCTCAGAAGTGTGACTGTGGAAGGGCCTCTGCTGTAAAAGTTGAACATTGCACTTCATTCCAGGGTTAATTTTACTTTTATTCTATTCCTTAAAAGATATCTGGTGGGGGCATATATGGAGACTGGGGACAGATTAATCTATGGATTAATCCAACAGCCAATGCTGCCAATATTCTCTGTACTGTATCCACTGACTTTCAGTGTATGTTTTGCTCAGAATTCTTTTGTGCCATTGTAGCATTTTCATTTAGACTTTAGTTGATACTTTCTGCCTTTATGCCTTTTCTTTGTTTAATGTTCTGCTCTTGTGATTGTCTGAAGGCAAACTTGGGTACAAGTCTGGAGTGAGGTTCAAGCTGACAAGTGTGGATGCTCGGAGAGATGCCTTCACAGGCCCATGATGAGCTAGTGTGTTGCTTTTTACTTAAACGTGTTCTAATACACACTTGCTGCTAGTAAAGTGGCACTTCACTGGCAGAGTCCTGAGCAGCAGGCAGTGGGCTTCACCAGCATCTCCATATCGCTCTGCATGTCTCGGGGTTTCCTTCATGGCTCCTTACACTTTCATCCTGTGTCCCTTATTTTGTGGTGATTCCCTCCTGAGGCTTCCAACAGGTAGCTAATTTGCCCACCAGTTTGAGCCTTAGAAAAATTATGACAGAGATGTGCCTAACTTGATTCAGTTAGTCTTCTCTGCCATTTTTAAAAATAGAAATGAAGACAGCTCCTATGGAAAGTACGTATCAAATATGTTTTATTTATGTCTAACTTGTTCATTGAAGTAAAGTAACTTAATTTAGGAACTAAATGAACAAAATGAAGAAACTATGCTACCTGAGTAACTAATTGTGTAAATAATTATTTTTAGCATAGAACTGCATATATTAATATGCTATCATGTATTCTATTACACACAAGATTGAGATAAATGATTTGGTAATATATTTCTGAAAGTAAGCATCCATATGGATTTAAGCAACGTCAGTTAAAAATCTGAGCTGACTGGAAGGCAAAAGCTAGCACTGTTAGAAAGAACTGTTTGGTCTTGAATTGACCAGATGTGAGCCAGGTGCCTGAAAGTGTCTCTGTGTGGGCATACGTGTCTGCCATAAGATATTAATCCCAGAAGTGATGTTACGAGTATCTTCTCTGATCTCATGTACCAAATCAACTGGAGAATTCCCTTTAAGCATTCTTGCAGAATTTGGGCCTTAGACTGTAGTAAGATGCTGGAGATGTTGTAAGTCCCTGCATGGGAGGGGTGGCTGACACTCTAGAGGGCCGCGCTGCCATCCAGCATGACCTGGACAGGCTGGAGTACTGGGCAGAGAAGAACCTAATGAGGTTCAACAAGAGCAAGTGTAGGGTCCTGCACCTGGGGAGGAAGAATGCTAGGCACCAATATAGGTTAGGGGTGGACCTGCTGGAAAGCAGTTCTGAGGAGAAGGATCTGGGGGTCCTAGTAGACAGTAAATTGTCCATGAGCCAGCAATGTGCTCTTGTCGCCAGGAAGGCCAATGGCATCCTGGGGTGCCTCAAGAAGAGTGTGGCCTGTAGGTTGAGGGAGATCATTTGCTCCCTCTGCTCAGCAACGGTGAGGCCACAACTGGAATGCTATGTCCAGTTCTGGGCTCCCCAGCTCAAGCGGCACAGGGAACTACTGGAGAGAGTCCAGCGTAGGGCAACAAAGATGATTGGGGGATTGGAGCACCTTCCTTATGAGGAAAGGCTGAGAGTGCTGGGACTCTTTAGCCTGCAGAAGAGAAGGCTGAGGGAAGACCTTATTCTTGCTTATAGGTATCTAAAAGGTGGGTTGAAGGAGGATGGAGCCAGACTCTTTTCAGTGGTTCCCAGCGATAGGACGAGGGGCAATGGGCACAAGGTGGAACATAGGAAGTTCCATTCAAACCTAAGAAAAAACTTCTTTACGGTGAGCGTGGCAGAGCACTGGAACAGGCTGCCCAGGGAGGTCGTGGAGTCCCCTTCTCTGGAGATTTTCAAGACCCGCCTGGATGCAGTCCTGAGTAATGTGCTCTAGGCATTCCTGCATCAGCAGGGGAGTTGGACTAGATGATCTCTAGAGGTCCCTTCCAACTCTGAAAATTCTGTGATTCCGTGATCTTAGTTTGCAGATGGTTTTGGTTTTGCCATCTTACATTAGAGGCATGTTATTTTGGTTACTGGTAAAAAACAAACCTACCTATGCTTGAGGACAAAAGCAAGTTATGATAGCTTTGGACAAAACGATCAGGACAAGTTAAAGATTGGCATTTATAAATTTTTTATTAGGCTCAATTCCTGTAGTTTAATTGTAACAATAATTGTATTTGTAAGAAATTTACTTGAAATTAGGGAGATATACATTATTCTGATTTTATTATTTTTAAATATTTGACTAATTTATTATTAAACAAAACCAAATATACTTACAGAGAAGTACCAAATTCCACATTAAATTCAAATCACTTAATTATTAGTTATAGTTTTCCTTAAAAGTGCAGAGTGCTAAGCAAACCTGTATAAGTTACAAGGCAGACAAATGTCTCACCAGAGATTCTATGATTGTAGAAATTGTGGGTGAAGCATCAGTGGTGTTAGAGATGAGGCTACATGCATTAGTCTGTACTCCAGACACCTGTATGTAATCTTCCAGTTGTCTTTTTGTGTTTAATATTTGTTTTGTATTTACCCTGGAATTTACAAATATTCTTAAAGGAATTTACTCTTCAGCTGAAATAAGCTACAGATAGTCAAGAATTCAAGAACGAGCGGTGTCTCTTCAAAAAATGCTGAATAGCTGAAATTGGAACATTTTGTCTAGTTTTTATAGTCCCAACTGAATTGCATTTGCATCAACTAGAAACCAGTCTGCTTTCTAACAAACTCATCTGGCAAGCTGCTGGGTTTTCTGGAGCTGCAATACTGAAGCAGCTCTACAATTTGGGCTGCAAGGGCCAGGTATCGGGCATTTCTGCAGCCTCATCATGCAGAAATACTGAAAGCCTGAAAGTCCTGGGAACTCTGACTTTATTCCCAGCTCCCCTGCATAAACCATGGAAGTGTTTGAAAGAATTCTGATGGCAGCTGTGGCTCTCAGACAGCATCAGCTCTTGAAACTTCAGCAGCAGGCTCTGGGTAGTCTGATGAATGCCCAGTCCTCAAGGGCTGCATGTTTTGTTTCATTTAGGAAATAGAGAATTGACACAGTTAAGCATTTTGTGCAGATGTCTATTTTACAGTTCCTTCCCTTTCATTCCAGAGCACAACAAATCTTCTAGTAAAGTCTGTGTTTAACCACAAAAAGGGAAATTTGAGGTTTTGATCAGATCCAGTTCCCCTTGGATATGCAGGGTTCGTAACATTACAGTTTTTGTAAAGGCATGGATCTGACCATGCAAATGCAAGTAATGAAGTGAATTAAAGGGACAAAGTAACAGCCCAGACTTCTTGAACCTATGAAATCAAGTCTGCAGGGCTTATTTTATTTGGCTTTCATCTTCCAGCCTTTCTTCTGATTCCTATACAGTAGGAATCATTTTGGGATCATCAAATTCCTTCCCTTGAAACACAAAATTATCAAACAGTAGCAAATCTTATACTGTTGCAGGTCCTTTATATTCTCCTTTTCAGAAATGTAAATAATTCCATCTTTAAAGCAGGCAAGGTTTTCCTTCTTATACTCCAAATGGAAGATGGTTCCAGGATGTTTCTCCTCTCATGGGTAAAAACGTGCCCCTAATTCTGACTCTAAATGTAATGGCCAGTGTAGTCATTTTTTTGTGGCCAGCATTGCCTCTTAGTTATCATATATTGTCTCTAAAGGTACCTATACCTTGATACATTTATAGACTTCATAATGTCTTAGCCTCCTTTTAGGTAAATAACCTAAGTTTCATGGGACTGGTGCCAAACTGACTACACATGGAGAACAGCTAAGCAAGTTGCACCACAGAGTGCATAAAATAAACTGAGAAAATTGATTTTTTTCTTCCATGAATCTTTGCCTGAAATTGCTCTTAGATAATTTCAGGCATTATTAAGAACAATATTAGATAGAAAAATTTTATCTTTGAATTTGATTTTTTTTTTCCTTGATTGACAACTGTACTTTAAAAGCGCTGTTTAAGTAGGCCCAGCACATAATTTCCCAACATCTTACTTTTCCATAGGGCTGTATCTCTTACCCTTTTATGTTTACAGTGCTGTTTTGACAGTTAATCCATTTTCCTTTTTGTGTCTGATACTTCTTGAGAAAAAAGGTCTCTGAAAATGCTCATTTTTTTGCCCTGTGTTTCTCACATTGCTTCTTACCTCTTTGGTCTGTCCCTCTTCTGAGAGGAGCCCTGGAGGAGCTGTTTTTGTGGCATGTTCCAAGTGGTATCATTTCTGATGGAGGGATCTGTTCTGAACTCAGTGCTTCATTTCAGCAGTTCTGCTATAAATTCACGCTTGTAAAAACATGTATTTCCTGCTGGCTTGCAGGCTGAAATTTCCATATACTCTTCAGAGCAAACCTAACAGATGACATTAATGCTTTATCTGAATGATAAGTTAGCCTGCTGCATAGGTAAAGGCTTGCAGGCCACATCCTTAGCTAGGATACAATGGCATAGCTCTATTTGAAGTCAATGGAGCTGTGACATTTCGTATCAGTTGGAAATCTCTCCTGTGAGTTTTAAGGGCTTTTGTGTGAATCTTCCTGCCTTGTTAGTATGTCTCATGTAGTGTGAAGCAGACCCATTGGAGATGGTAATTTTATGCGGTGAATAAGATATTACCTAGTGTGAGTCAGGGTATTTTGTTAAAGGAGGGGAAGAAGATACATACAGCCCAAAGTGCTTCTGTTCAACTTAGAAATTCATCTAGTATACAGATTTGCTCCAATAAGGCTAGGGATGTCATGAGACATGGTTTATAATTAATAATGGTTTTCCTAGGCACAGACCAAGATTGCAGTTAAGTTTTTCTCTCTAATCCTTTGCTTTAACATTGACTGTTTTTTTTAATTTGGCATGGGGTTTTTTGTTTTCTTTTAATCCTTTTAGTTATGATTTCAGTGTCTGTGTTAATTTGTGTTTAAGAGCAACAGGTGTGGATGTCCTTGGGAATGTTAGAACTTCAGCTCATCAAGTTTCCTATGATGCCTGAGAGACTCTCTTTTGTTTTGTTAAGCTCATCCTTTGTACTGTCTTTTAAACAATACATTTTCATATTTCTTCTCTCTGTATGGTTATACAGAGGGCTGGGGAGATGTAAGAAAGTCCTGCAACTTTCTTCATAATGCTTCTGGCTCAGGAAATTTGAAAGAGGTATATAACTGTGTTATGTTTGTGTATATTCGTAGTTTGCCAGGCACCTTGCTGCCCTGTATTAGATGCAGGGAGAAGAAAATAAGCCTGAAGGAAAGGGAGACAATGCAAACTTAAATACATTTTTTCTAGTATTCTCATTTACTTCTGGTGATGATAAAAAGACATTGTTGCACATGTTTTTGTTAAGTTACTCTTGCTTCACGATGAAAGGCAGAGAAATATTTATTCATGCAATGAAAAAAGATTGTTCAGAGAACGGCTTACGTTTATTAGAAATATTAAGAGTACAACTTACATTTCTGTAGGCCAGCCTTTCTGTAACCAACATAGATTTTATTTCCTCTTCGTATAATAAATAAGCTCTTGGACATTGCAGAAATGTTCATTAGTTGTGTTGGATTTAGAAATATTTCTGATTTAGATCTGTAAACCACCAGTGGGTAGAAATTCCTAATTGAGAGAGAGAGATCTCGAGATAAATGACTCTGTGCTGTTAGAGTGTTTTTTACACTATTGAAAGAAATATATGTCTCTTTTCCTTAACAGACAATATCTTGACACAGAACTTCTCAAACATAACTACCTGGCTGCCACTTCCTGGAATGAATAAATCTATGACCTAGAGGAAGGGAGGAGACAACTGTGCATCCATGTGATCACAGTGAGATCTGACACATGATGATGCCAATGTAAGAGTATGCTACACAAAATGTTACTAAGGGGGGATAATGATAAGTATAGAAAAGATATAAAATTATGCTTTTAAAAATAGCCCTGTAATTAATTTTGTGTGAAATTACTTTCATGTGTGTATTTACAAGAAACGTATAATGAAGGAAAAGCAAGACCATGTCACTGAAATGTAGGCACTCCATTATTAATCTTGTATTAGTATGCATATATTTATACATACACACAAATCTATGTTAGTTATTCTGGTTGCATAGAGTGCTCAGAATAGGTGGCAATAAACTAAACTAACATACTTTGAAACTATACAGTATTTTGGATTCATTTTACCAAAAGCCTTTCTTGAATGTATAATGCTCTTTTGCATATAAATAAGATTAGAGTCATGATTCTCTGTTTTGGCTACCAAGAGTGGGGGTGTGTGTGAAATGTAAGTTATTCCTTAAGAGAACACTGTCAGTTTTGATTTTTAAGTTATGCCTGAAGCCATCCAATTTTGATGGAAGTTTTTAACATTCTTTTGGGGTTTTTTATTTAAAGACTGCAAGAAAAATATATCGGAATGCTAACATTATCAGAGCAGTAAAGAGACTTCCAGTGAGATGGTTCTAATTCTCTCCAAACCCTCCACCCACTATGACTCTAAGATATCAACAGTGAAACCTACACTTGATGAAAGTGAGCAGCTTGACTATAGAACACTAAAGAATAGCATCAGCTAAACTAATCTTGTGTATTGTAGTTTGTAAGCGTTGCCCGACTAGAACAGGTCTTTAGCTCAAACAGTATTAAAGGGGAAAGTGAATTAAATGAAAGTAGTTATGGAGTAATAATTTTGATGAGTAACCGGGAATAAAAGTTATGCTACTTTGGCCAGTTCAAATAGTCTTGAAAGTAGCAACACTAGAAAAAGTCTGTTAACTATATGTTCAAAAAAGGCATGATTAAAAAAGATTAAGTGAGAAGGAAAAAATGCATGAATAAGAAATGCGTCATCAGCACACAGGGGTAATGTGGCTATGTGATGAAGTCATTGATATGTAGGGAGATTTAATTAGTGCAAAAACATATGATTCAAATGTCAGACCAGAATCAAGAAGAATTTCTGAGTTCCTTTCTGCATGGAAGGAATATATTACGAGACAATGAAAACAGAGTAGGTGCTTTAGTCTGCTGTCTGAGCAGATTTTTTTTGCCTGTGGTATTGGCTGTGCAAAATTAGCAAACGTGTATTCTTATCTTTACTGTGACCTTATAATACAAGGATTCATTTTGAAATAGTATTTCTGATGCTAGAACAATACAAAAAATGAGGATTTTCCATGTAGATTGAATTGCTCATCAGAAAACATACACATCAAAAGAGGGTTGAAAATAGAGTATCTATGAGCAGAGCCTTGTAGAGGCAAATACCTTTATTTAGGGAAACAGTTGCTCTACTCAGAAATAAACATTAATACAAGGCTAGTTGTCAGTTTCTAAGTAACATTAGTACAGTAAGTAGTATTTTGAGGAAAACCCTCTTGCATCAGTTTGCTTTATTTCATTTGCTCTTTATGTTAGCGTGAATAACCAACCACTATACCATGTTGCTTTCTCACATTCGAATTATGCCTCTTAGTTTCATCCCATTTAGGGCACCTTTCCCGCACTCTAGCCTTTATTCTCACATCTTTTCCGAGGGTAGTTGGATGAATTTTTGTCTTTTTTTCTCTGCTGCATAAGCTGGCACTATCTCAAATGTTCACATTGCTGTTCTCAGCCAGTTTCCTCTCTCTGTGAAATGTTGTTTGTTGCTATGTTTAAGAGCTTTGTTTCTCTGGCTGAAATGATTTGCTTAGATGGCTCAGAGCAATACTGTAGGCCAGTACATTTCTGCAGGAGAGGTTCCGCTTTCTCTTGGTGACAGAAAAAGAGAGAGATCTGGCTGCTTGAAGCTGCCATCTTGTGCTGTGCTGAATGGGTAGGTAAGTTAAGAGTAAATTGGCAGCCACGGGGGAGCTTTTCTTGCAGCAAAAGAGGCTTGCTCACAAAGGGCTATATATAATTGGGCGTACGTGTACAGGGAGAGATTAAAAAAACAGAGGAGTTCTCCCAGACTGAATCTGCCAAAAGCTTCTTATTCAGAAGGACCGTGTGTCCCAACCCCAAGAAATGTTCTGAGATCAGGTTCCTTTTAGTGCCCGCAAAGCTAAAGGTTTTGGAATTATTCAGCTCTTTCTGTCAAAATATGACCCCTAGGTTTTGAGTTTGTGTTCTGTATCTGCCTTGCTCAATATGTATCTCCACACTTAAATCTAATTACATTGAGTATGTTTCTGCAGCAGCAGATTTTTTCCAGTGCTACCAGATTTTTTTGATGTAATTGACACTTGAAGTGACAAAGCTGATTTCTGTCATTGATTAACTAGATGGTTGTTGTGAGTTTTTTTTGTTTGGTTGGTTTTTTTTGGTATTGGCTCTTATAAATTCAAACTTCTTTAGTATAGACCTTGATATTGTTTGTGAAATATTGCTTTGACAGTAAACTTTCTACTAGCATCTGTTGTGTTTGTCTGTCTATCCACTCAGCTCTTCAATGCCAAAGCAAGTGAATGCTGCTGCCTATGTATGCATGTGAAAGACAGCTGAATAGAACAGAGGTCTTACAGAGCACCTGTTATTTTGTTTCAAACCTCGCTGCTATTTTCAGCTATTGTGATTCACAAAGGTTTTAGTTGTTATTTATAGTAGAATAACAATAATACAAAAGTTCTCATTGATTCATTCTCATTGATTCATTTTGTGGATGCAAGCAGACCCTTTCCTAAGATGGAGAGTTCTACTTTTAGACTGGTAAAGGAAGAAGTGTCAGAATATGAGCTTGGGACAACAATAAAAACAAATAAAAATAAGTTTATAATGAGACAAACAAGTTAAGGAAATTAGCCACCTATAATGCTTGAGTCCTAAACAATTTTGTTACATTTACATAGATGTCCAGAGTCAGGACTCTTGCCTGAATCTTTAATCCAGTTTCTCAGTGAGCTTAAAATCAGATGGTGGACCACTTATTAACAGTGCATTAGTGCTGGTCCTGTGAGAGCACACAGACGTATAGGAGAGATCAATCACAATTTAAAAGTTGTCCATTTACACATGTCAATGTATCCATTTAAACTTCCACTTTGGTAATTGACTAAATTTTTTTTGCATTTCTGTGCCTTTTGCAAAGTCGATGACAATGGGAGGTAGTGACAGCAGGAAGCAGGAGGTGTTTACATGGTTCTCTAGTGTATACATACTTCATCTGACTCTGGTTGGACTGGCCAGTGCCCAGCACTTTTGAAAATCAGGACTTTTGTAATTCTCCCTGAAGACATCTGAGGAGGTTTTTTCCTGTGTTGCATATCTGAATAAAAGTGCGTGTCTCTTTGAGGCTGCCCATGCACTGGTGTATCTTTAACACATTTGTACTACAGGAAAAAAAAAACCCAGAAGGGAAAAGGGATGCTGGAGGGCTCATACAAAAACTAGTACATGTGATTATCAGCCTTTATCAGATTTTTACAAAGAACAAAAGATAGTAAAATGGGCTTTATCCATTAATTAAGTACAGTTTACTGTCACTGAAGAGGAGAATGAGTAAAATACTTCATGTGCTTTAGTGATACATAGAAAGGTTCTTAAATATAGGTATAAGTATATATGAAGGGAACTGGCAATCACCAAAAGCAAGATTAATTACACTTCTATGTGATTAGTGCTTGGTATCTGGAGTAGACAATCTTATTTAGTGTATGGGTTTGGCAAAAAATAGGGAGAGAGTTCTCTACCTATGGTAAACCTAACTAAATTGAGACTAATGGTTAAAATTCTGCTCTCAGTTATGCCTGTCTAACAGGATTAGATTAAAATATTGGAAAATGTTATGGGAAGCAGAATGAGACTATCTTCACAAAGATTTAGCAATATCTTTCTTGTAGCTAGAAAATAGGTGGTGTTACTATGGGTCATAGCTACTACATTTAGCATAGGATTTGTGAGCATCAAATTTTCCTTTTCCTGTGTCTTAAAACCAAAGACTAGCATTCATCTTATGGCTTCCAGATTTAAAACACAATTTCCTGAAGGAAAAAAGTCTGCTAGGTTTAGTAAAATGTTTCTGAAATTTATATTCTTTTAAAAGCAGTATTATATGCATGCGTTCTTTTTAAATTGTCCCTTTTCCTGTGGTTTCTTTAGAATCTTGTATCAGGTAATTTGAACATAAGCTAGGAATCATCAGCCTTCAGCTCATCTGTGATATGCCTACTGAAAATGATCCAAGTATCAAGATGTTGAGCAAAGCAACAGTCATTTTAAGAAAGGAATCTATTTTTTCCTCAAATGGTCAAGACCTTAAGAAGCTATGACGTTAAGAAACTATGTTGCTTGTTCAATCAGTAAACTGTAATGTGTAGGTTTGGGTTTGTTGGTGGGGTTTCTCTTGTGTGTGTGTTGTTGGGTTTTTTTTTGTCAGGTGTTTACATTTAATTTTCCTGATCTCCAAATACTTGAGGACCATTTTTGCCTAACTAGAAGGGGTATATATTACATGTTTGCACAAATGGCTACACAGCTTCTGACAGGAATGTTTACACAGTTGTTTTTTTATTGCCTCTCTCTTACAGCTTCCTCAGGTAGGATAAATTTGGCTATATCCATTAGCAAAGGTTGGGTATTTTTAACAGTATATATAATAATGAAAACAGGCTTTTTGTTGTTGAGTTTTTGTAAGTTTTACTAAGAACACCACTAAAATGCGAATGTGTAAAATCTTGCTTTCTTATTTGCGCACATTCTGTGTAACAAGATAAAATGTTTACACAAGTATATGACTTTAAGGACAGCAATTTAATAATATCATGAAGAGTCCTGCTTCATTAGTTGCATCTTTGTTACTGGTTTAGTTGTGTTCTACTTGGTTAGAAATTAATGTTTAATTAACATGTTACCAACATTGTGAAGGTGGTTTTGTGGATTATTTATGGCATGTCCAGCAGTTAAATGTATTTTGAGAGTCTGAGAGGGAAATATTGGAGTGGAAGTTAGACTCAGCAACCTTGTAAATTGACCATATCTGTGAGAGATGCTTAATGGATAACAAGGATTTTATTTGCAAGCTGGTTCTTATTCAGCATTGAAAATTAGAGATACTCATCCTTTGATCACGATCTATGGTAACGTCATCTGAAAATAACCCAGTTCAAAGGGAAGTTATCACATGAGCCTCTACATTTATTTGTGGTTTTGTTGTGCCTTACATTCCCCAGTCGAAGAAATGTTTACATATTGGGAAAACTAAAGCGTAATGAGGGTAGGAGTTGCCTAAGGCCATACAGTAGACTACTGATAAAGGCTGGAACAGACATTAGGTACCTGAATAGTCTCTTGTATTTTTATCCGTTGTCACACTCTGTTCTGAAAATATAGCCTAAACCAAAGTTCATCGATGTTGGAAGAAATGGTCTCATTGACTCTGACAGGTGTTAATTTTGTTTTGTGGTATGTGGCCTAGGAAGCACAACACCCTTGAGTTGTAAAATGTCCACATTAAGAGCAGAATATATTCTTCAAACATTGCTGTATTTTCATAACTCAGCCTCTCCCTCTCTGGATTTCCTATAATATTTATTATTTAAAAGACCGTTAAGCCCTTTGAAACATTTGTGGGAGCGTGTGTAGAATCAGGCACTTTTTGTAAGCCTGGTCTCCACTTCTATTACTGCTGCTTAAAAACAAGCATTTAAACAAAAGTGATTTTTTTTTTCTCAAAAAAGACTCTGTGCTAATAAATGCTTGTTTGTTTTCCAGTTTCTGATTAATACAGTCCTATCTCAGACAGAAAGGCAACAACGATCATGTTTCTAACACTGCATGATACATTGATCCAATCTTGAAGGTTACCCTTTCAGTTCAGCAGCTTCATTGACTTCTAGATAGTATCCATTTGTATTTCCAGGCATCTTAGAGACATTATTGCAGCCTAAACTTTTAGACTGAAGGTGTACAAGATTATATGACAACTTTAGCATTGATTTAGCACTCATTTTAGATAAACCATTTGGAATACCTCATATTTTATTCTTTTATAGGCTCTGCACCTGGGGAAAGCAATACACAAAGTGTCTAAGAGGGGAAAAAAGCTTAAATAATCATATTTCATTTTTAATAACTAGAACTGAAGGACTTCCAGGAGTCCTGGAATTAGATGTCTTGAATTTAGCTTCTTTCTCTGACACAAGATTGGCTTTATAAAGACTGTTCAACTTTCCTGTGTTTCTGCTTGCAACTGGTAAAACGAAGGTAATGGATCCAAATCAGATCAAGCAAACAGTTGACTTTAAGCCTGTGAATGCAAATGTTTAAATAAAAGGGCTAACATTACTGATCTTACAGATTTATAAAGCTAAGGCACGCTTTATGAAGAGTTCTGGGATCTTCAAGTTACAGAATCAGACAGTTGATTGTGGGGCAGGATTTGACTGGCCTCAGAAAAAGTCCTAGTGCTGTTCAGCTGATGGAAGGAAATGTGTTGGACCTTGTCGGCCACAGGCCTTGGGTAGATTAAGATAAGAGCTGTACCCTAGAAGAATAGGGAGTGCTGACTCTGTGTGTAGATAAAGATTAGGCAGTTGTCTCATGACTGAGAAACTATTGTTCTGCACAGGGAAGACTGTTACA
>VFFE01009105.1:451314-495196 GCA_008921705.1 Burhinus oedicnemus
GGGGAGCCCAGAACTGGACATAGTATTCCAGTTGTGGCCTCACCGTTGCTGAGCAGAGGGAGCGAATGACCTCCCTCAACCTACAGGCCACACTCTTCTTGAGGCACCCCAGGATGCCATTGGCCTTCCTGGCGACAAGAGCACATTGCTGGCTCATGGACAGTTTACTGTCTACTAGGACCCCCAGATCCTTCTCCTCAGAACTGCTTTCCAGCAGGTCCACCCCTAACCTATATTGGTGCCTAGCATTCTTCCTCCCCAGGTGCAGGACCCTACACTTGCTCTTGTTGAACCTCATTAGGTTCTTCCCTGCCCAGCACTCCAGCCTGTCCAGGTCATGCTGGATGGCAGCGCGGCTCTCTGGAGTGTCAGCCACCCCTCCCAGTTTAGTATCATCAACGAACTTGCTGAGGATACACTCTGTCCCCTCATCCAGGTCATTGATGAATATATTGAACAAGATTGGACCGAGTATTGACCCCTGGGGGACACCACTGGTTCCAGGCCTCCAACTTGACACTGCTCCATTAATCACAACCCTCTGAGTTCTGTCACACAGCCAGCTCTCAATGCACCTTGCTGTCTCCTCATCTAGCGCACACTTCCGTAGCTTCCTAATGAGGATGTCATGGGAGACAGTGTCAAAAGCCTTGCTGAAGTCAAGGTAGGTGACATCTACTGCTCTCCCCTCATCCAGCCAACCAGTTATAACATTATAGAAGGATATCAGGTTGGTCAAGCATGATTTACCCTTGGTAAATCCATGTTGACCGCTTCCAATAACTTGTAAATCAGTCTAATGCTAGATGATGGTAGGTATCTCTGGTTCAGCAAATTCAATTGGTCCTGTAAAACTGGAAAAAGGTGTTTGGATACCCCCAGGTTCATTGTAATGTCAAGTTAACATTGATTAGATCTGGAATCATCAGCAGGAAATGGTAATGGATACAAGTTTTGGGTTCTTTACAGTGTATTACACACAACAATATCATCGCAGTAAGTGAAGCTGGGAGCACAAGAGTTGCATAACAAGAAAGGGGTCTCACTCAATCTAAATACTCCTATAAAAGGATGGAAAGCAACATACAGATATAAAACAAAGGTCATTCTGCTCAAACAACTTTATATTGTGCAACATCATGGGTAACAAGTTCTGCCAGGAAGCTCTTTATGATGGAAGAGGTATTAGAGGTATGATGTGGAAGAATACACACTTCAAGGCACTTAAAAAAGTGAAAAAAATTTTCACATCATGTTTTTACAGTATGGTGTTTTGTTTTGTGTGGGTTTTTTTCTTTTTGTTTTTTTTTGTGAGACACTGGCAGATATGCTCAATGCTATATTAACTAACAGTATTGCCCTAACATAAAATAATTATGTTAGACTCCTAAAAATGATGTCAATAAGTGAATGAGCTCTGTAAATTCCTCCTTGTGCATTAATGTAAACTCACTAGGTCTGTAACAGAGAAGAGAACGATAAATGCAATGAAGCTTCACAATATTGAGTTCTTGGGTCAAGACAGAGCCCTTGCTGAAAATCATTGGTATTTTTCCTTTCTAGTGATAGGGACAATCTTCAAGCTCAATTTCCTGGAAAGAGTTTCCGTCTCACTCTTTCTTCAGGATATTTTATGCTGCTCAGAATACAAGCAACTTTCCACTGGTTGTATTCTGGTTTACTCAGCCTTTTCTGAAAGAGTACAAGGTGGGCCAGCTGCTGTTCATATATTGATGTCACTGGATGTATGTAGTTTTATGGGGAAGGAAGATTTTATAGAGCACTGATGGAAGAGCTATAAATTAATTGATGTTTCAGTATTATGGAATAAAAAACCCCATTTCTCAGCTTTAAGGTGAGATAGAATAAACTTTGAAATGCTAGACCTGAGATGTATATGTTAAAAGTGATTTTTTTTTTTTTTTTTTTAGTAGGGAACTATAAAGGACGAGAGTTACTCCAGGGGAAGTTTGACGTATATCATCATGTAAGCTGGGATTTATGGTGATTATCTAAATCCTGATTACCTGGAGATTGAAATTCCAAATTTTTAAAAAAGTGTTTCTTTTCTCTAGAGTAATTGTGTGATAGACCATCAATACAACCAGACTTAGGTATGGAAATACCTTGGCTTTGAAATAGAAAAATCATGTTAAAACATAATTTCAGACTTTAAAATATGTCTTATATATGCTATTTAAAAGGTCTTCCCATTTCAAATGCTTCATACTTGTCTTCCTACAATATTTCCAGTACTCACAGACATAAATTTATAGCCTGTAGTAATCTTACCGAGTCATGCATGCAATTATGAACAGATGTGTTGTTTGAATTGGAGCATAAAATATCAAGGGATAAAGCTGTTTGTGTGATGAATACACTTAAGGCTTGATTTTGCTGTCATGAACTTTTCAGTTTCCTTTTGTTACTGTTTTAAAATTCAGTGAAGAATAAGAAATAATAATAGCAATAAATTATAAGTATAGAAAGAACGTGTATCATGTCTCAGAAACATTGCTATAATGGAAATACCTTATCCACACTAGGGATCCGGTTTATCTGCCATTTTCTTACCAGCTCTCTCAGCTAGCAGATACTTTTTTTATTGGAGACAACTCCAAGTTCAGTAATAAGTCACTGTCCATATCTACATACATAAACAAGGGCAACATCCCTCCTGTGCAATCTGTGTGAGATAAGACATATTTGTGATTCATAGGGGTGAAAATTGGCACGTGGACTTTGTGAAGTTATATTGTGGAGTGAATGCCTTACAGGGATGTAGTACTATAGATACAATGCAAGTAAACACACACATGCTGAAGTCCAATTCTCTTTAGCAAAGTACTTTGGACACGTATTCCAATTCCCATTTTCTTCAGTGAGACATCATGCTTTGTAAATTAAGTAAACCAAGGCACACAGTAATTAACTGACATGCAAAGTTCTTTCTCTGCCACTAGAAGAGGAAAGCCATTAAACACAGGCAGTTTTGCCTCTTTAGTGGAAAGGGTAAGGTAAGAGGCAGAAAAGGATCAATCCTGTTTACTCATCACTGCAAATCTATTATACATTAATGACTTAAAGGCAATGGTCCCTGTAAAGATAGGGGCCCTATGAGAATTATTAGCAATGAAGACCAGCACTTTACCACTACCATGATAACAATGTAATTATTTTTGGATAGCAACTGGTAAGTTCTGTGATTCTGCCGCTTTTGTGTTCTAATTCTTTTTATTTGCAGTTCACTTACAGGTAGGGACTATCAAGGAATGCATTGTAGTTTACAATGTTCAATAATTTCATTTTATAGTGCTTCATACTAATCTGAAGAAAGCAAGTTGCTCCCTTGTACTGTATAAGTTTGCACGAATCATGTAGAAAGAGACAGGAAAAATATGATTTGGGAATTAACTCATTAAACTGCAACTAATAGGCATTTATGCAATGGTGCTTTTAAATATGAGTCACGCCCCATTTAAAATCTAACTGAAATTACAGCGCATTTCATTAGGAAAGATCATTACCAATTCATTCCTCCCTAAAAAATTAAGTATATCCTACAACACATTTAAAATCTACCTTGACATTTAGAAGATAAATACAGCTTGTGTACTATTGACAAAAAACCCAAACAAAACTCTGGAAGGTATATTATCTTTTTCCAGTTTTCACTATCGGAATGGAAGGCTGGTGTCAAAGAAGGGAAAATTAAATATACATAAATTTATTTTCCAACATCATGATAGAATTTCCTAAAAATCTCAAGTTTAAAAAAAAAAGGTAAGAGTAAGTCAGCAGTGTTACCTAAATGATATAACTTCACTGTCTTCAGAAGGTCCATGTTGATTTACAGTAACTAATGACTAGCTAATTGCTTGTTTTATTTCATTTGCATTATTAAATTAGGCTGAAAAACTTTTTAAAGACTAGAAATGAAAAAAGTAGCACACCATTTTTAAAGAAACTCAGACTAACAACTGAAATTAGAGACATTCCTACTTAAGTTCAAAAGTGATAGGAATGTTAACTCTTCTTTGTGGAAAATGGAAAATAACTAAATATTTGTTCAAACTTTCTCTGCCGTTTCCATCATACTGAGTAAGGAAACAATCTTTAACCACTAAACTCTGAATACTTGACACTACCAACTTTCACCAGGCCAGCATTGCTTCTGCTGTTTCCGGTGCAGATTCTTTATCGTATAACATCATGTCTCCCCAGATTATGTCCAGTTATGATATCCTGACAGGTTTATCCATATGCTCTAGCCTTTTAAAATAGTTTCAGTAATGTGCAAAGACATAGAGAGGGCAAATTTGCTCCCAAGCTAAATCCAGAGAAATCAAGGAAATTGTGCCAGCAGAGAGCTTGGCCTGTGGGAATTTACAAGTTTGCAGCCACAGGCTACAGAGGTCTTAAAAACCTTAGCAGTAGTTAAAAGACTGAGAACCAATCTGCCAAGGTTTATAGGAACAAGCTTGAATAACAAAGTTGCTTTTCCCTCCCAACAATTAGGAAACAGATTGTCCTTGGTGCTTACAACCTTTCAAAATTATTTTGTGTGTATGTGTGATAACAGTGACAAAGGAGGGAGGAAAAAGTCGATACTGGAAGTTACAACAAATATGCCTTGAAGTTGGTTACTCTGAGATAACAAGGGATGAAAGTGATTTGCTGGTGGAAGGACAGAAACGGATTTTTTTGTTTCCTCTGGCATTTAAGAACTCAGCTGGCAGAAGAGATTGGTAAAAGAGCAGACGTAAATGTAATCAAATCACCCTATAAACATTTACAGAAGTCCAAAGGAAAGGACTTGCAGTTTGGAAAGGTAAGTACTTTGGTGATATTCAGCGATATAACCTGGGAAAAAGAGAATTTAATACCTATTTTTCTGCTTATCACTGACTTCCTACGGTGAATATAGAAATATTTTTTCCACTTTAAACAGGGTTGTCTTGCTGTAAACAAGTTGTGGCATGAAAATGAAGTAAGGTGGAAAATGTGGTGAATTAGGTATGTGACTTGACTTTGTAATTTTCTGCAGCTTCAGTAAAACTTCTGAAATCAGTCAAGACTGAAAAATTTGTGTTAAAATCTTTTGTGAGCTGGATGAATTATTTAATTAAAGGCAAGACTTTCTCAGCCAGGCTGTGAAGGAGATGCAAGACTGTGCATGTGAAATACCTCCAGCAACAGCTTTCTCTCTTATTTAGCTGGAAATAGACACATAAAGGAAGGTGTTAATGTTTGGAGAACTCACTACAGTGAATGCTTGAACTATACCCTAAAGTTACACTGACATATTAAACATAAAAAGTCATTTGCAATTTGGTACTTGTTGAACATAATAATTGAAACTGGCACACTGAATATTTCTGTGAAATGATTCAACATTATTTGTGATCTCAGTTGCTAAAGTGTTTCTGCACCTAAAGCCTTTCTCTGTCTCTGACCCTATATGCATGTGAGAAAAGTAGGGTATGATACGGAAAGAAAGAGGGGATGTAGTTCTGGAGTTGGTTTAAATAAAATTTAATCCAGTGTAAACATTGAAAATTGCAAAGCAATGAAGATCCTTGTTATACATAATTGTATGCATGTAAACACTGTTAGGGCTAGTGAAAATCTTCTGAAAATAATTTGTCCTGATGTTTCCAAGAAAATTAGCAAAAAATTAAAATAAGGAAAACTAGGAAAATTAAATTTACACGAAAAAATCTGTAAAATATTTTTTTATAATTGACTGAAATGTTTTATTTACACAATTTTGGTGATACGTTAACACGTTTCTACTGACAGTTCTCTCTCAAATGCCCTGTGGCTAGAACAAAATGAAAGAGAATGTATCTTGCCTCCAGCTTTTATCTGAGTGTCTGGGAGCATGATATATTTGCTAGAAGCCTGACATTAAGCCTAATTTAACAGCCAGGGCAGAAGGTGGGATGGCAATACCACATAGCAATAAGATGGGTCCCCTTGCTTGGTCAGAGTGCCTCTTCTTCCAGTTGGCACCTCTCCAGCTCTGTGCCTCGTCACTATGGACTTACCTGGCCATCACTGGAGCACTGCTGAACCTGCTTCTGGCCCTGGGCTTGCCCTGCTCACCTTGCTCAAGAGCTGTGGGACTGCATCCCTGTGTCCCCTTTGGTGGGGGCACTGCCCTGCCTGCCTTGCTGTCACCCTTGACTCCTGGCTCTCCTTCCTGTGCAGGGCAGCACCTGCCAGTCCTGCACGGTGTCACACTGGCTGCTAAGAGAAATGAAAATCCACAGAATTAGTACTAGCGAGGGACAAAATTACCTTGGGAATATAGCTAGCCCTTTTAGCTGTATTTTAAAAAAATACAGCCTTCAAATACACTAAATGTTTTATGGATGTCTGTTTTGAGCAGCATAACTGAACTAGTATGAACTTCTGGTATCTCTTGAAAGTTTTGGAGTAAAAGGGGAAAAAAAGGGTGAAGTGATTTTAATTTCATTTGCAAGAGTCCTTGCAACCATCTTGAAAAAATGGTTAGTCTAGAAGCCCAGGCACTAACATAGGAATTTAGGGACTTGAATCTTAATTCTGTTACTGTCCTCCTCTGTGATCTGTAGCTCATTTTATATATCTAGTCCTCCTCCACACAGCCTTGACCATGCACCCGTTTGAATATACATGAGTGTACATGTATGTCTTTGTGAGGCTACCCTAACTTGCAGTTTGGAAATACTCTGACTCTCCTGTAAGGAACAGCAAAGACTTCTTTTTGCCAATCTTGGTGTTTTCTAGGAATGAAATACAACTTTTTCGTTTTACAGAAGGTTTTGTCTTTAAGGTTTTTTAAAATTTGCGGGATAAATACCAACAGTAGGAAGGTCATTCACTTTAGATAAATCTCCTGCTTTTAAACAGGCTTTAAATATTAAATGATTATTGGTATACTTAGCAGCTCTTCCTGACCAGCATCTCAAGTAATTGTGATGTTAGTGAGAAAATGAATTTGCAGTTGTTTAATGTATTCAGCAGCAAAATTAATACAACGGCAGTTGTCAGATAATTTGAACATTGAATTTATAGGAGTAATTTTAATTTACATCAAGCACTGTAGGCAATTTTTATACATCAATTTGCATTTCACTGATTATACTCAGCTGAGGCAAAATGGTGGCTTTTAAAAAGTTGCTTGTATTTCAAGATGATGTTTAATGCAACATTGCAGGGACTGGGGAAAAAAGATACTCTTTCTGATGTATTTAAAAAACTAAAGTTTACAAGAAAAAGAACAGTTTAACAGCACTTTATTTGTTTCAACTGGAAATACAATTAATTCTGTTTGTATCCCATAGTCTATGAACTATCATGATGTTTATTTTGCATTTTTAAACTGCTGCTCACTTTGTTAATTGCAAATTGGAATGAGAAGATTTATCTAAAATACCACAAACATGGTCTGTGGTGTTTGACTTCACACTTAAAATGCAATGTTTTAGTCCTGAATACATTAACATTTGAAAATTATGGATAGCTTGTTAGAAAAAAACCCTTAGATAAACTATTTCTAAAAAATTTTGTTAGTAAACAACATGATAACACAGAGAACCATATGTCTAGTTGGTGTAAAGTGGTATACTGTCACTTAAGTTAGTGTTACTGGTAAGGATCCCAGTCTCTTACTGTTACCAAGATCCTAAAAAGTAAGTGTCTCCACATTGCAAGCACAGGTGTCTGTGCCAATACAGGAAGTATACACACTGGGAAAACTGTGAAGGTTTTATTGAAATTTTCAAGATTATGATATTGGTAAAATTTCAAGTGATGTATTTCAGTTAGCTCTCAATACATACAGTTGGCCTTTGCATTAAAAATAAGGTTCTGGACTATATGACTGCAGGTATTAATGTGCATTTTATAAATGAGTCCTATGTTGTAGCATAGGATGACTTGATAGTTCACATTTGCTTTTTATTTTGAAGTCCACCATAATACTTTAGGGGATTGCATTTGACAGATTTAGCTCAGCCTTTAGCCCCTCCTAATCAATCCGGGGCTCCTGTCAGGCTGTCCCATAGAGATAAACCAGTATGAACAGGTTGTCACCCTCTAGGGGACACATCCTTCCATGACAGCCTTGAGATTTTGCTGCAATGGTGGTAGGGGAAGCATCGCATGAAGAAAATCTCATAGGTACTTAGCGGTGTTTGACTCAAGATCAAAGTGCATCATGCATTCCATAGGTCCATGTATTTCTCTTTGTGCAGTTTGTAGCTAAGCAAGGTACTTCCTGTATGATTAACGCTTCTTCCCCAGCACACCAACAACTGAACGTGAATTTAGGTATAGCACTTCTCAAGTTTCATTTTAGTGGCCATAACTGTGTTTCATTTTGCCTGAATTATGTTTACCCTAGCACCCCTAATTAAAATGCACTGCTGAGGGGGTCCCTTATTCATATTATCCACTCTCACCTAGGGACAATTAGACATAAAAGTCCTGAATACTCATTCATTTAAAAACATTATATTTCTACCCAGGAGCCATAGTGAAAATAAACGCCCAAGGACACACAACAGGTTCAAGACAGCCTAAATAACAGAATTACTCTCTAGTACCCTGTGAAACAGCTTTTATTGTCTCCAAAGTTGTATGTGCGCCATTTGTCTATGTGAAGCAATGAGAGCTTACTCATTTGCCACTACTCCACTTTACTGATCACTGTGGAAAAGCTGTAGTAAAATCAGAATGTGTTCTGTGTACATCTTCAGTTCTCCAGAGAAGATTATGTCACTATAGAAACACTTCCTTTTATTTTTTTAACTCTGTTCACGAATACTTTTAATTTCTTTATATGTTTTGTAAAAGCGCGATTTGTTATGTTTTGTGTTACAGGGTTCTCCAGGTAAGCAGAACACAAAAACTGACTCCTCTATAGCTAATAATTTTTTTCATCCAGTTTTCTGTCTTGGTGAAAGAAGGTAAGAGAAGTCCTGCAATAAAACCAGTCCAATAGTGTCTAGGTACCTAAATACTGATACTCTGTCATTTATCATTCTCTCTTTGTTTACAGTCCTTCAGCCAGTTTTCAGTCTGTGCTCATGAACAAATCAATCTGAATGATTTCTTTTAAGGGAGATTATTTCACACATACTTTGATTTACTAAAGTCTGCTGTACTGTATATCATTCTAAACTACTCTATACCTTTCATCCACTAACTTATAGAATTATTTTGGGAATGTGTGATGTAGTTTTCATGGCAATGTTTGCTTTTTTAGAAATCCATGCTATGTAGTATATACCTCCAATACTAGAACTGCTAGGGCTATGAAATGCTGTGATTTTGAATTTTGTATTTCTTTTGAACTTCAATATTTTTAGTATTTTTCCTATTAACAAATGAATTTTTTAAATTATTATTATTATTTAGCAATTTTCTGAGAAAAAAAAGAAATGCTACAGAATTTTCAAGTAGAAATTTTTTCAGTCTTTCAGAAGCATTTATTGCTGTGGGATTTGAATGCAACATGTTCTAAAGAAATATAAAGTCAGATTATCTGCAGCTCAATCTACACTGAAGTGGAGAACCCCTGAGCTTGCACTATGTGAAATAAGTCCCTGGCAAGGAAGGTAAATAAAACAAACTCAACATATATCTAAATATTTTATGGTCTGTCCAGTTTTAGGATTTTTATGTTCTCAAAGTTAGCAGTACTAAATATATGTCTGGGAAGCCCTTCCACTTCTACCCCAATACTTTCAGCTTTCTCCTGATTCCACAGAACTTTTCCTGGATTCAGTCCCTACTGTTCCTCAGATCCCATTTTTAACCTCACTTCTTCTTCAGTTCCAACCTCCATCCCAGCCTGTCTTGAATTCAGACTCATTCAGATGATTCTCTTACCCCTTACACTGGAGACTCTGCTCTCAAATAAAACCTCCACTCAGATGCCCATATCCTATTGTCCTCGTCTCAGGTCCTCACTGCATCTAGAGCCTTTTTCTTCACATAATCTTAGTAAGATCAATAGCTCTTCTTACTTCAGTGTGCTTCTTTCTGCTGAGTGAGTGTATGTATTGCCTCCAGGATTGCAATTCATACCTTTGGAGTTTATAGGAAATATTATTTCCAGCTTTCTTTGGGAGAAATCCATTAGAGAAAATACGGACCAGGACCTAGTTAATTTGTCAGGAGGGTTGCATTTGTCATGTAAGCCTGGGATTGTCCACTGACTCTCTAGTACAGGGCAATGTGGCCTTACTTTAAAACAGTTGTAACCACTATTATGTTTTGTACTTCTTCCTGAAATAGGTATCTGCTATGTTTCTTCTTTTCCTTCATTTGCTTTCATGGTTCTTTCTTGCTGTTCGTTGTCAAATGTCATTCTGTGTACACAATATATAAAACACGATTAATTTTTTTTTTTTAGATAAATACTACACCTCACTTAACCAGTAAAACAATTTCTCAATAAAATATGGTTTTCTGGGATGTAAAGAGGTTACTGTCTTCACAGAGGAAAGTAGATTCTGTTAGAAGAAGGGTCAAACTTCCCAATATATTCCTCTGATGATGCTTAACTTTCTTTTAGCGTACTTTACTGCTTTAGTAAGCCATTAAAATACAAGAGACTTTATTACCAGAAACATAAACAGTACATAAATATTCTCTAAAAATTATCAGCTATAAGCTAATTCCAGTAACAGGAGAATGTTTTCTGTAGAATAGTAGCTGATGATTGGCTCCAAGGAGTACATGATGAAGAAGAAACAGATACTGGTATTTTACATCTTGGTCCTGTGCCTATGTGCTTGTTTTGTTTAATAAGATCTCAGTATCTCAGTTCACAAAAGCAGCTGGAAAATTAATAAAAATTTTACTCACTTAGTTTTACAAGACTAATGATCATTACAATTTCATGGGTCAGGTGGCTAATGAGGTTGCACGTTTTTATCTTTATTTTTATTCAGAATGTTTTTCTTACAACAGTCGGAACAGCATATAAAATAACAGTATGTCAAAAAAGCCAGTGTTTGAAATATATAATATGGTAAAAACTGACACTGTTCAATACATGAATCTATTTGCCTTCTCCAAAACATATAATATGTGTATGGGTCTGGGGCAGTGGATTGATACAGGCATGCATTTATGCCTTTATTTGTTTAGCTGTGTGTCCATTTAGATTAACTTTAGAGCAATTTTTACATGATAAATAACAATATTTTAAAAGAGACACCTGAGGTAAGTCTCTAGGGATTATTTTTTCCTGTAGAACTGCACTTCTCTGCATATTTAGGATTAAATTTACCATTAAATTAACACAGTTGGAGACATTATAATCTCTATTTAAGATGATGATTTGAAAAGCTTCACTGTAAAAAGGAAACCCAGCAACCTAGTCTGGCTGTGATGGTAACATTTTAGCAGTAACTAAGCCAAATTGCTCTTAGTAATTCAGGTGAAATCCCTGCTTTAGATATTTCTTCAAAATTGGGTTACATGCAGGAGCTGCAAAATCAGCAACTGGGCCCCACACCTCCTGATGATATAAATTAATTAAACTTAAGCTAGTTTTTACCAGAAAAAAATTTCTAGAACATATGATTAAAATGTAGGTGTGCTTACCGTTGTTTTTGAGGCTTTTTGCAACTAAATGTCCTTTTCCTTTTGCAAATATATGTCCTATGTTTCTCTACCACCAAACTAATTAAGAAATTTAGGTACAGCTGTTGGACCTAAACAAATACTGAGTACGTGAATTCTTCCTACAGTTACTAGCATGCCTATTGGTCACAGGCACTAAATTTTAGCTCCAGTCCCTCCTAGAGATAAGCTCCGGTTATGGCAGCAACATGGGCAGCTGTTATGTCAGCAGTTTTGGGCCCCCAAGGCAGTAACGTGTGCTTTATTTGGTATGGACTATGGCCCAGAGGAGACATAGCTATGTGCTTAGCACCCAAACTCACAAATCTTTACTCTGAAGAATTTTTTTGCTCACTTATGCAAGGGTCTTTAGCAATCAAACCTAACTAGCAAAGCACATTTATTACTTCTGTGGTATTTGCTGAAATATTGGAAAAGTTGGGAAAAATAATGATTTTTGAAAAAGCAAATTAGCCTGACTTCAGTCTTCATTTGACTTTGGTTACTTCAAACTTGAATTTGGCCTGCAAATACTTAGGTGTGTTCAATATTGCTTATATCTAGTGCACAGACCTGTGGGTAGAACATGCCCATCTGTGTGGAATGATGTTATTCTGCACTTCATCTGTACTTTATGACTAATTTAGTTCTATAAAACAGAGTACAGAATTGAATAGTAGTTTGAAATTCGTATAAGTAAATGTGCCTCAATTGTGCTACATTACAGCATTATCATAGCTTTTCATTGGGTATGTGTAATTCGTGGGAACTTAAACCAGAATAGAATAAACTAAATAAACTAAATCCAGTAGTATACTGGCTTGTGAGTACGCGATAGGTATATGGAGCATGGAGTGTGTACATTGGAAAAGTTTTCTGTGATTTCAAGAATGGGCATAAAGGAAAATAAACATAATATTTTAAACATTTCAAATTCCCTTAATGTGTCTGGCAGCTCTTCCTGAATCTGAGAAGAAGTTGAAATCTAGCTGCATACATGAATACTAACCAACTGGGCTTCTCTTTGGCTATGTGGTTTCTACTGAATTCTATGGTTCAGCTTTTCCAAGCAGATCTTCCCTAAATATCAATTTTAAAGTCTGACAGTTAAAGTCAGTTTCAACCATAAAGAAGACATTTTACAAATTATTTCATCAGCAATTTCCCATCCGTGTGATTGGCAAGATGTGCCGGCATTTTTAGAGCTCTTTATCACGTCATTCTTTGGTTGCTAAGGGAGGACTGTGTCTCTGTCCATCTACTTCTAAGCTGAATATGCTCCTGCCCGAGTCACACGTAACTAAAGAGACAGAGTCCGGGAGAGGAGTGGCAACTGCATTCCACTTTACCTCCTAGGGAGAGGTCATCTTGCTGCTCTCCAGAAAATCAAATAATCTCCTACATTTTCTCATTACCTTTGACTAGCATGTCTGGAAGGCAGAGACAAGCATTTGCTCGCACCCTGTCCTCTCTTTATCTTTTTCCTGTTTAAATATCAGCAAGTTTTCAGAAATAGTAAGTGTTCAGACCTTGTACTGCATTTGAACCTAAAGCTCAAGTAGAGTGAATGGGAGAGTGGAAGTGTGCATATATGTTTATTTAACTCCAGTTCACTTCTGTGCATGGCTACATTAGGGAAGTTTATGATCTTCTTTAGCTTTTGTCGTAATGTTGGTACATAACAACATAAAGATGCTATTTCCCACTAAAATATCCTATATCCATACTTTCTGTTCACTGCAAGGGGATATTTTGCAGTTGTATCTCTGAGCAGTTGTATTTCTGTTTGATATACTTTAAAAAATATTATTTTGTATCCCGTGCCTTTGTACCAGTTTTGTAACCTCTCTGGGAATTACACTTTCAGCACAAGCATACATAAATGAGTAATGTTAAAATTCTAAATTTTCTGTACCTGAGTACAGAATTGTAAATTGATTGCCTCAAAATTATTTCTGAGTACTACTTTTCTGCCTTCTAGTGCCTTGTGCAAAAGCTGGATGTACATAGCATAGTTGTGTCTGAATGAAGTTCAAGAAATGAACCATGTAAATTTTCATACCATATCATTAGCCTGGGATATGCTTATTTTTCTTGAATGCTTTCATTAGAGCCCTCTTCAGGTACAAAAGATGTAAAATGCTTTTGTGTCTTGCATTTCTGTGCTATTTTCAGATGACCTGTCTATCCTGTATGTGTCCATAAGAAATCCCACTTCTACTTCTCAAAATCCCTCAATTCCCACTCCTGTTTATTGGCAGGAAATAGTGGATTTTGAATACATTTTCATAAGTTACAAACTCACTGGCAACAGACAACTGCAGTCTGATTTAAAGGAATGATTCCTACTGCATCCCGAAGTGAGGACAGAAAAAATCCAGAAAAAGATAATGACATGCCATAGAATATAAGAAACAGCAAGGCAGCTCATTACAACAACAGACATACAACATGGAATGAATACAAGGTCAAGAAAAGAATTGCCACTTAGGACCTCAACTTCAGGAAACAAATCATATATAACCAAGATTTTGTTATGAAAGTTTATTTCTTGCCCTTTCATCAAACTTATTATATTTTTGATTGATCGCCTCAAATGCAAGCAACAACACTGCACCAGGCAACACTATGGGACACACATTTAAATAGCATATAAATAGGTGTGTGAGTCAGAGTGCAACTTAACCCATCAGCTCAGAGCTTTAAAAAGCAGTGGTTCTTTTTCTGTACTTAGGGCTTTCATTACCGCAACTCTAGCTTTCTCTTTTCGGAAAGGGACTATGACATAGTGGTGGAGGCACTACACAATTTATCTGCTCTTTTGTTTTCTCCATGCATCTTTTCTCCGTTTCAAGTCTAATGTTGCACTTATGGATTTAACATGAAGTTGGAAAGCTCAGTGGAAGTAGGACCTTCACTTACAATAGACCTTCTCTAAGTGAAGTCTTCTTGCTTATTTTTAAATTTTCATGGGAAGTTTTAATTACTTTTCTGCAAGGAGATAGAATAACAAACTAGTTCTCAGGTTTTCCTAAGTCCATTTCTATGATTACTGCTGTTTCCATTTTGCTTCTTTTTATCCTAACCTTACAAGTTTTACTTGCTCTGGCTTGTATTGTCTTTTTTTCTTTTTCTATCTCTCGCTCCTTTCTTCATACCAAAGGTTCAAATAGTGATCAGTGACTACCTACATCCCTTTTACATTGTGAATCATCTTAATTCTCAGAGCAAGAAAACTGATGAGGAGGGGAAGAAAGTTAACTAGCATTAAAGAGAAGTTTCATTTAAGTGACAGTGAGGTCTTTCTCCATGATATAAAGGAAATTACTCCATTGCTAGCATAGTAAGACACTGCATATGTGTGAGGTTCCATGCTATTGCTTACGAAGAGCTGCATGGGCTGCCCAAACCACTAATGACAGTTGTGAATCCTTTGTTCACACTGGTGAGCAGTAAGTGACAAAAGTAGGGTCACCGGAGTGAAAGCAACTGTTCAAATATTTCAGTAAAAGATAAGCAGTAGATCGTCATAGTATAATACAGTGTCATTGCAATAGATTAATATTGGACACTTCAGTGGGAAACTTTGAAACTATATATATATATTTATAGGCTAATAATTTTCTTTTTCTTGTTTTAATTCCATGTTGAGATATGCAACCTGAACATAAGATTCAGCTAAACAAAAAGGTTCACTCTGACAGCTTTTTTTAAAAATATTCAGTGTTTCATGCATACTTTCCAGGGCAGTATTGCATCCTTATATATAACATACGTTACTGCGTTCATGAGAAAGAGCGAGACTTAACAAGAAGGAGATGTGGAGGTGGGAAAAGGGAAAAGAAGGGATGAGAAGAAACAGCAGAGGAAGGGTGGTGTGCCAAGTTATTTTCACTCTGCACCTAAGAATTTTTGGAGGTTTGCTTAGTGGGAAGCAAAATAAAGTAAAAGCACTAAAACTTAGACTGTAGTATGTACAAATATATGTGCGTATGTGAGTGAGAGAGCGAGGACAGTAGCAGGGAAGGTGGACTCGCATATGCTTAGTTTCAAGATTCTGTTCTTTTTGGGTCTTTTCCCCGCCACTATATATTCTGTGCAAAAGCAGTCAGCAGCATAGCTTTTGCTGAGCAGCTCATAATTTAGAAGACAAACTTGGAAAACCTCCAGTATATCTGCCACTCTAATTTATACCTATGAGGATTAAGATGTCCAGAAAAGCCATGAAAATGACGAAGTATATTCCCACTTGATCAATTACATCGCCTCATAAGAAAACGTAGGGGTAATATCTGCACATATATATTTAATAGATGTCATATGCAACCCTGGAAATATGCATCAGCAGTGCGTATATTAATTTACTAAGTCAGTTAATGTTGTCATTGAAAGTAACTCTCAAAATTATTCTTTAAAATGTTATGTCGAGTAAAGCAATAAACACAAGCTAATTCACTGGTGGGTCAGACCCTGACTTTTTGATGTAGCCGAGGTTTCTGTAGACCACGCCACTTGTCAATTCTTTGACCTAAGGTGAGCTGAGGGGAAAGAATCTAGTGAAAAGAGAGAGGTGGATCCTTGGATAAAGTCAACTTGAAGTAGCTTCATTGACTTCACTGCAGTAGCTATAATTTATATAGGTGAAGATGTGGTCCAGAATATGATGCAAAGCATTTTTGTTTTCATGTAATTTTCATTTCTTATCTTCTTTTTCTTTTTCCTCTCATATTTTTTACTTCCCCTCTGTTACTTGGAGAAAAGAAAGTTTTCGTGGTTTTAAGTTTCTGGTTTTTTAAACCATATCTAAGAAAATTAAGTGATCATGCTTTACACTAAACTGAGATGGTGGCTATTCTTTTTCCTTGTTTTTTCTTCTTCTTCCACTCTTTAAGAGAAAAAACCTTAAAATTGTACTTTACCCATAGCACCAGAAGTATGAAATCCTTTGGTAGTTATTGCCTCCTTCTTTATGCCAATGAGAGCTGCATAATTTATGTGTAGCAAGTTATTCAGCCAAGAAAAAAGTAGGCTTCAGAGAAAAAGTGAAAACATTTTTTTAATGTTTTTTATAAATTGATATTATTGCATTACTGCCTCCAATTCCAGTTTACCAGACTAGAAAATTACAATAAAAGTAGTACAATTCAGTAGCCAGGTTTAACCTTTTCATTATGTTTTGAGTCAATGTTAAATATGAGAGCTGCTAATACTGTAATGCTTACACATCATGTTTCCCTATGCTTTTGAGATAGTAACTTGTGGTTCCAGAAAGCTTAGGTATTCAAGATAACTTTTTGCAATTTAGGGCTTATTGTCTTCTCTGTGCAGAACGCCAAGAAACACACAGTGGTGTAACTCTGTTAAGGATCCCCTAGTGTCAGGAAATGCTATTTGAGAAATGGAAAAGAGACATTATTATTCCAGCCTCCTGCATAGTGGGAAATACTATAGCAGAAAGCTACTGAATAGAGCTAGTCGGACAAGTTTCTAATTTCAAATGTGTCCCCATACCCATGCCAAGACTCCAGAGCAAGATGCAGTGCCTATCAATTACCTGAAATGAGGCAGATCCAGAACTAAGAAATGCAGGGTATTCATTCTTTCTGTATAAATTATTCTCTGATTGTAACCTTAATACCATCAGTCTTTATTTCTGTCTTGAACAGTGCTCAGTGGTAAAACTGAGGGGACATCAAATTTGAGTAAAATGCAGTAAATCTGAAAGCCAGACACAGAAACACCAGCTAGGAAGAGATGTCCAGAGGTGACCTCATCCAACCTCCCACTCAAAGCAGGGCTAATTAGAACAGGGTTGCTCAGTGCCTTGTCTAGTCAAATTTTGAGTATCTCCAAGGGTAGAGATTCATGAACCTCTCTGGGTGACCTGTTTCAGTTTTGAACATCCATATATTAAAAAAAAAAATAAAAATTTCTTGTGTTGAGTTAGAATTTCCCATGTGTACCAACTTGTGTTCATTTTCTCTTGTCTTTCCACTCTGAGATGCATCTCTGCATATCTGAGAAGAGCTGGCTCCACCTTCTCTGTGTCCTGCCATTAGGTAGTTGTAGAGAGCAATAACGTCCCCTTGAAGTCTTCTCTGTTTAAGACTGAACAAACCCAGTTCTGTCAGGCTTTCATCATATATCCCATATTCCAGCTCCTGACCATCTTAGCATTTGCCATATCTCAAAGCTAAGACAACATTTGAGGTAAGGATTGTGTGTTGCTTGGTTCCAATTCCCCTTCATCCGCAATTATCAACTGTTACAATTTGGCTTTTTCAAACCCCTGCATTCTGAAACACGTAACTATGGCAACTTTTTAGCAAAGAACAATCCTAAGAATGTCTCTAAAAGCTCTACCCAAGCATACTTTTATTTATTTGTTTGCTTGTTTGTTTGTTTATTCATTCTATGAGTCTAAATACACGTGAGAGAAGCCCACTCCCTGGTAAAAGTATATGAGATGTCATGTCAAACTTCTGTGGACCCACCTAAAGAGAGGCCTAATGGCATGGCTACAGGGTGATCAATCCCAACATTTAAAGAACGTAAATGCCATGTAAAATGAAATGGGATTTTAAATTAATTTGCTACTTCTAAGGCAGAACTTTGCCGAGGTTTGTTTTTTTTCAATCATTTTTTAAAAGTAGGGAAAAAAAGAGTACAAGACCAGATGCTTTTATAACACTGACTCATTCAGTAGCAATCTCTGATATGAAGGAGGTGTTTTGCCACGGTCTATTGGACAGAATGAAGAACAATGCCCTCCTCAATGTCATTGTTCATTGATGTATTCAGTGATTGCTACTTTTTGATCGGGAATGTGTTCAATCATGTAGTAGGCAGAATTTCATCTCTCTGAATGAGCTGTTGAAGTGGAGGTTTTCCATTTAGCTAGATTCAAGAGCAAGTCTCAGGAGCTTTCAAAGAATGATTAAGGTGGGTACAAAAAATCTGTGTACTGGAGAGTGATCTTTCTGCCCTTTTATGAAGTATTGGAAGAATGGTCTGTGAAGCAGATAAACTGATGTGAAAATTATCTTGTGAGTCCTAGAATGTGCATACTGAAAACCCTAAACTGCTATAGGAAAAGCTGATGATGTGGAATCACTAATCTAATTTTATAGACAGCCAGAGATATGCACTAGTTTGGTAAATCTTCAAGTTTAAAATTTCCATTAACTAAAACCTTGTGAATTACTAGTATCACATTTTTGGAAATATGTGTGTGTCAGATAAATTTTCAAGCACCTTTATTTTGCACATACTAATTGCAAGACGGTTCATCATTAAAGAAAATATAAAAATGTCTTTTCCTGTTTCATACTTTCCTATTGTCAAGTCAAACCCACTTGCTTTGCCTTTAATTCTAGGGTTTTTTTCGCCTTTCCAAATATAAATGCTAATGTCTTTGCGGAGCCAGTAATAAAACAAATGGTATTTTGTTTGTATTTAATTATATATTTACATGTAAAATGAAAAGAAATTTATATGTAGAAATTTGACATTCATGTTTTTGTACACATGAATTACATATAGGTCTAAGTCATCATTCAAACGCACTACCTGGCAACTTGTACATATACTGTTATTCATATTTGTTTTCTGTGATTACTGTTAGAATTAGCTTTTGCAAATGATTATGTCTGAAACCAAAAAATAGAAGTACAGCATGGATATCAAGAAAAGGAACTAGATTTTTGAACTTCTTAAGAGATTTGGACTGGATTTATTGTGAAGAATTAGTGAAGACTGCTGCAGCTTCTTCTTTTATCTTATGTAGTTTTCTCATCCCTAGTTAACTGAACACTCAATTGAACACTGCAGGGAAATTTGGATAAAAAAGTTCTTAGAAATAATCATTAATTCAAACAAACTGGGTTTTTTTTCTTTGGTAGTTTTGTCCTACATTGAAATAAAAGGTTACTGAGCTGACAGTGCTGCGTGTACTCAACTGTGCTTAACTGACATGTGGGAAGGATTATGAGAAGAAAAATATGAATTTTATTCCTAAAATGAGCTCCAACATTTAAGATTTTCTGAGGGAACAGGAGAAAGGAAGGGAGGTGTTTATGACTCATTCACCTTACCCTTCCTTCACTCAAAAGTTTCATGCTTGTGTTTCCAAATATGGCAAAAAGTCTTCGCTTGCAACTTGTGAACATTTTATTTGCAGTGAACACTGGTGTATGAGCTTTATATGAGGTTTATGATACCCGGAAATTATGTACACCCGTGTACTACTGGATTCTACACACAGATACAGTAACTGCAGACTGTATGTTGGGCTAATTGTGCTGCTGCTAACATCTATCTATGCTACCATCTGCAACAGCTTTTTTTTTTTTTTCTGACAGAAGGCCTCTTTTCCATTTGAAATAATTAAAACCAGCAGATAATATGACACCAGAGTATTTCTCCTAACCTCTAAACAACTCTTCTATATTAGTTCTGTAAAAAATTAATATGAAAAGTGAAAGTAAAATTAATAAAATTAGAGTGCACAATCCCTCACAACTTGCATAGTGAACAGTTTCAACCTTCAGGAGTGCTTATATTTTTTCACATCTTTTGTTTATTTAAATTATCAGGCAAAAAACTTGGGGCATTACCAGGGCTTTCATACTCAAATTTCTTCCTCTTGTGTCCCCAGAAATTTCCCTGCCAAACCAGAAATACAAAACAGCTCTCTCTTCCACAGGTATCCTGAGGGCATATTTGGAGATGGCTATGCTGCCTGACTGGAAGACAGGGATAGCTGGCTCAGAAATAAGATGTTATAGCCTTCCAGCCAAGAAAAGTTGCCACAACTGTGATGATGCCATGAATAGAATTTATGGGCTATTTTGTATTTATCTGCTGTCATTTTATGACATTTATCCACTATCATTGCTAAGCAGTGTAAGCAAACTAGCAAAATTCCCATCAGCCATAGCATCTGTTAAGCTTTAAAGCATAACTTCAAAATTAGACCCTGTGTTTGCAAAGCCGGTGCCATGCAAAAAGTGCCATCTGGCCTACATCTATTTGAGAGTAAATCAGTTTATTTTTTGAAACTGAGGAGAGACAGACCCAAAAAAACACAAGGCATTTTGCATCTAGAATTCACAGTAGTTGACACAGATGCAAGAATCAACCATTTCTGTGCAACAGGATAGTGCAAAACAATGCACTTAATCACATTATTCTCCTCCCAAGCACAAATGCAGTCTGGGCAGAGAATGGATTGAGAGGAGCCCTGAAGGAGAAGGACTTGAGGGTGTTGGTGGATGAGAAGCTCAGCATGAGCCAGCAATGTGCACTTGCAGCCTAGAAAGCCAACTGCATCCTGGGCTGCATCAAAAGCATGGCCAGCAGGTCGAGGGAGGTGATTCTCCCTCTCTACTCCACTCTGGTAAGACCCCATCCAGAATACTGTGTCCAGCTCTGGGGCCTCCAACATAAGAAGGACATGGACCTGTTGGAGCGAGTCCAGAGGAGGGCCACAAATGATCAGAGGACTGGAGCACCCCTCCTGTGAAGACAGGCTGAGAGAGCTGGGGTTGTTCAGCCTGGAGAAGAGAAGGCTCCAGAGAGACCTTATAGCAGCGTTCTCATACTTAAAGAAGGCCTACAGGAAAGATGGAGAGGGACTATTTATCAGGCAGTGAAAGGACGAGGGCCTGGATGCCATCCTGTGCAATCTGCTTTAGGTGAACCTGCTCCGGCAGGGGGGTTGGACTAGATGATTTCCAGAGGTCCTTTCCAGTCCCTGTGATTCTGTCATTCTGCAACGGTTTTAAACTGAAAGAGGGTAGGTTTAGATTAGATATCTGGAAGAAATGTTTTACTCTGAGGCTAGTGAGGCACTGGAACAGGTGTTGCCCAGAGAAGCTGTGGATGCCCTATCCCTGGAAGTGTTCAAGGCCAGGTTGGATGGGGCTTTGAGCAACCTGGTCTAGTGGAAGGTGTCCCTGGCTATGGCAGGGTGGTTGGAACTTGGTGATCTTCAAGATCCCTTCTAACTCTAACCATTCTATGATTCTATGACTATGACTCCAGAATAATCTCATCAAGAGGGAAGAGGAGGAATCTGTTGGGCTTTTCTAAAGTTTTAACAAGGTATAAGGATGATTGAAAAGGAGACGGATTTCTATAGGGCATAATAAAATGAGACGTGGGTCGTAAAGTATCCTCAAAACACATGGTTAAACTATGTACCAGAACAAGTAAAGACAGAGTATTTCTGGAAAGAAATGGGCTCATTTTACCCTCTGTAATACCTGCAAGCTGGATCAATTGCCTTTTGGTGGGAAAAGAATTTTCAGGCAGCACAGAAGTCATCTCTGATCCAAAAGCACCTAGCAGTATCAAAAGGATTTCACAGTTGGTCAGTGATTAGTTCATGGTGATAGGAAGAGCTTCTGGAATATTGAATGGGTAACCTTTATTTGACACTTTTGAGGGGCTTCAGATATATGCCAAGAGCCTGAAAAATAATTATTATTCTAAGCTACAGTTATGAAAGAAGGTCAGAAATTTAAACTGCTGATTAACTGTTTTTCTGAATTCTGCATGCACAAGTGAGGAACCCTGGAGATAGTATTCAAAGATACACACCCAAGGACTAACATTAAAAGAGTCAAGAAATAACATACAAGTTATCAGTCACAAAATATTTCAAATTTAAGAGTTTTTAACTGATGGTAGAGCAATGCCTTAGGAGGCAGCCTAGAAACCACACTGATACAAAGTATTTTTCAAGTGAAGCCCTGAGAGATACTGAATGCAGCGGTGCTGGAAGGAGTTGTGCCTGGCCGCGCCCTTTGGAATGGGACAAGCCGAGCCATTCTAAGGGCATGGCAGCCTCATCCAAAGTTAACAGGATGCATCTTGAAGAAGCCTCTGCTTATTAAATCCAACTGACCACGCTGCATTTTTTGAGGCCTTTGCATTGTGATGAGAGGAAAATCACACGTTAATGGAAGATATGTTCAACTTCCACCTTCCAAAGGGAAAGCCGAATCTACCAGCTTGTCGCTTCTGGATACCTGAGTTAGCCATTCCAGGCACTCAGTTCTATGTTCCAGGCAAACAGACAAAACCCTTGCTAACAGCATGTGGTGAGGTGGGGACTCATACTTCAACAAGTAGCACAATCTGAGATTTGTGAGAAATGAGGATTTCTTTAAAACAGGCCAGGCAGTAACCTCTCCAGAAATCACGAAGTAGATGCATGCCCCACAGCTGGGATTAGAGCATCCTGGAATGAAATCAGGACTGTATTTACAAGTCAGATACAAGCACCTGAGAACAGGCATTAATGAGAGGAATTTGTGTACAGCAGCTGATAATGGGAAAAAACTCTCCTTCCTCAGCAGCTCTCCCCTTAATGTCAGGAACTTTTAAGTCATGCTAAATTGTTTCTTGCAAATCAGAAGTGTGATGTAGAAATGGGGGGCTCATTTTTCATTTTAGGTTGCCACGTTTCTGAGTTTCTATGTTCAAACAATGAGACACTGTGCTACTGTACAGTTTCTCTTGTATGCTGATAAAGTAAATGGGAAAGCGGTCTTATCAGCATAGAGAATCTAGGAACTGATGGAAAAGGCAAAAATAACAGGAAGGGATCCAGAGCTTGAAACGTTTATCCACTGTCGGATATACAGATTGACTAGTCAGTTAACCAAATGACAGATCAGTGGGGAAAGAAACTGTTGAGGAGGAGCAAGGAGATGAAAATCAGATGACTGAGAACCTTGAGTTCTTTTCTGAGTTGGTTCTTTTGATTTCAGTAATTTTATCTTTTTGTGTTTGTGAAGCATCACCTGTGTTTATTCATGTCAAAATACACGCTGTTGCAAGACAGGCATTCTTTATTTTTTATTGACGTTGTATGCTACAGAAGAAGCCTCTGAGCAGCAGCATCAGAAACAAAGGTAGAGCCATGGCACAGTACATGTTGATACTGCATAGTGGGATCAGGAAGTCAGTGGATTCCTGGAGAATTCCCATGCAAATGTCATTTCTGCTCATAGCTTGCAAGTCTGATGTTGATGACTAGTGAGCTCCTGCCACACAGCAAAGTCTTGCTACTTACCTATAGTATAACATACGTATATTTAAATGTAACAAAGTTAACAATTCAAAAAATGCTAACACCAAAAGAAGTTCTTTGAAATGGGAATTGAAGTGACACCCATTTTAGACTTCAAAAAGTTACTAATAAAAAGAAGTTTGTTCCTAGTATTCTGCAAGATTTATGGAGATTCTTATCTCAGATGTGTGTCGTTTTATTCTAGCTTAAGGTTGTGAAGGATTTGGATCTTATTTTTTAATACAATTGGTCTTGCTTATGGCAGTTTTATAAAATTTAAATAAGATATCTTATCAATTGTGCTATGATAAAAATTATAATTTTTTGCATTATAAATAAAAATTCAAAGTTACAGTAGCAATTTTTTTCGAATTATTTTTATAAAGCTCAGACCTAACATAATTTTAAATCAAGCAATTTAAAATCACTGATTCAAATCACTCCCCTACTGTTTTAGCTCTTTCAGAGAGACAGGATTAAAGAGTAGGGTTTTTTATGAGAGAAATGTTTGAAAATGTTTATATGTGACTGCTTGGTGAGGAACTCATGATTTATAGCATTAAAGAAAGGAAAAAAAATCTTGCAGCAGTGTTGTAGCAAAGCTTTTAAAGACAGAACAGTCAGGGCATGTAAAACTGCAGTTACTATAGTAACAGGATCTCAGTCCTTTATAAATGAATGTCGAGAATTTGGGGATGTACAATCTGACATAGCAGCACCATGAAACCAGTCACATTCATCACTCTTACCAAAAATTTGTGTTACAGTAGAATGGAAAAAACCTCCATCTGCAGTGGAGGATGTAGAGGGGGTAAAAAGGATTATACTAGGGATTAAGCATGTGTATGAGAAGATGGACATTGTTTTAGAGAGTGGATAACACAAATGGTTGATGTCTTGATGTGATTTCCTCAAATAAGACTCCTAGATTAATTAATGGAATCAACAGACTCATAGATAAGTTTCTCAGGAGTTCCTGTACAGAAAGAAGAGGACTCAGATACTCAAGTAGTACCTAGAAAGCAAATTACAGAGATATGTTTTGGATCCACGTTTATCACCATGAGGTCCATTTTAAAACAAAGGATGTGTCCTTCTCTTCTGAACTGTTTGTAGCCTAGGTTAGGTGACTAGGGGTTTGGTTTGGTTTGTCTTTTTGAAAGGGCTTTGTTTTGTTTTGTTTTTTGAAAGTGTAGCATTTGTTATATTACTCATATTTTCTCCTGGGGGCATAAGGAGAATAAAATTGGTGGGATTTTTAGGGGCTGTCAGGTGTTCTGTTTAGAAGATATGCTTAATAAGTTTTAGATAATAACTATCAGTAATATGTAAACTACATAATGAAGTTAGAAGCCTGAAGCTGTGATTATATAATGAAATCTTTATGATAAATGGTTGTTAGTTCCTAATTCTGTTATAACTGGGGTCTACTATAACCTCCTAAAGCAGGTTTGAGAACAGAAATCTTTTCTGCCCCAGATTTCCTTGTGCTACATGAACTTGAAAAATAGTAACCCTAAAACACAGTTTGCTAAAAAAATAAATGTATTATAGAATCTGAAACACTTCAATAACATGCTTACATAACATACTTAGAGTAGTTTAGATGAGCTTAGGAATACCCTAAAATAAATGTAGTTCAAGTCTTTTATGCCTTGGAAATTTTTCCTGTTAATGGAAACATAGCTGTACATACCATAACGGTAGAGCACCATGTAATGTTGTGGAAGGAGGGAGAGAAAATCAAATTCACTTTCCTATTCAGTGAGTTCTGTCAAGGCAATGTTATGGTTTGAAAAACCCACAACAATTTATTGTCATTTAGACAATTATTCTATCACCTGATGACCCCTCTGCACCCAGGAAGGAGAATCGGGGAAAAACAAGGAAACAAAAGGGTTGAAATATAGATGAATTTAATAGGATAAGACTAGATAATTAACATTAATAATACTAAAGAACCAGGATTGATCCTGATACCAATATAAAATATAGAAGGATTATACTCTGCCCATTCTATCAGTAGGAAGCTGTGCACTCCCAGCTGTGGACAGCAAATGTCGGACACCGCAAGCACTACAGCTTTGGGAGGAAGGGATGGCATTAGGGGTCCAGCTCTGGGGAAGAAGTTCTCTGGGCCACCGCCATCAAGGGAGACAGAACACTTCACAGCAAACTTCCTGATTTATATCGAATGTGACGTTCATGGTATGAAATAATCCTGTTGGCCAGCTTGGTTCAAGTGCCCGGGCCTCGCTCCTCCTCATGCCTGCCCCCAGTGAGCTCGAAAACACTGAGACCTTGAAACCCACATACGATAACTGGCTATAAAGTAAATATTTTCACAAATTCAGACAGCAGAGTTTTCTAAACGTTCTGTTTTCCCAAGTATTAGAAGAGAAATTAGTCCTGCGTCACTCAAACCAGGACAGTAGGAAGAGTGAGAAAAGAGGAGAAAAATCATACCTTCTGTTTTCTTCATATGCTCTCCATTCTTTCAAGTTACTGAGTTCTTGGGTGTAACAGGAATCTGCTGTAAAGGAGGATGAAAGCGTTTCACATCAGGAAAGGCATGCTTTAAAGGGCATTATCTATTTTATAGTCAATCTGTTGAACTTAATAAAAAGGGTTTCATTAAGTGGATTTTTATTTAGAGTTTTACTCAATTAACAAGCAGTAGCATTTCAGAAAGTTACAACTTTTCCTGCTCATTTTTCCTCCTATGAGAGTTTCATAGTATGAATGAAGCATGTAAACTTTTCACAATAAAATAGTACTTGAAAGCTCAGGGGGAGTCCCTTGTTCAGACTTGCTGCAGGGAATCTTCATGAAGAGTCATTCAGGAGATGAATATTAATTGCAAGCTTAAAAACAACAGCAATATTGCAGTGATACGTCGCAGAGGCAGACATGAGCTGAGCTATTGTGATGATTTGCCATAGGTGAATAATTAAAGGCACCCATTAAATGGACAAGCTAATTAAACTGTAACACACATTATTTGGACATCTGAGCAGTGAAGTATGGTGTTATAGAGCCCATTGGCCTTCCTTTCTCCACTTCTGTTCCTGGTCTTTCTTTAGTATAGCATGCAGCCTGTCATTAGTGTCCAAGCGCTTATTACAGACTGTGAAACTTTGAGCTAAGTTATAAATTTGCTGGAGTAGATGGAACATTTTAGTTATGTATTTACTAGAAGAACTTTGAATATTCACAAATCTTTGCCATAATATGAAAAAGGAAGAGGAAAAAGAAAGAAAGAAGAAAAAAATTCCCTTGCTACACATTTAGATAAGATCGAGGAAGGTTTAAAGTAGTAATAAAAAACATTATGAGCTGTTGTATTCTGACAACATCATCACTTAAACTTCAGTATGACTGGAGTGAAAAGCTTAAGATAATAAGGATGCTATCTGTCACCATAAAGTAGGAATGCATTGACAATTTTATAGAATTCAGGTTGGTCACCTATCAGCTAATGAATGCAATGGGTATTTTAAACCAGAATTTAATTTATATACATTAGTCAATTGAAGCCACTGTTACTTGCTCATTAAAAATAATGTACAGACTGTGATCTCTAAGTATTCTGGGATGGATCTTTCCAATTCTTCCTGTTCAAACTGTTTCACTTTATGTAAATAGAGCACATAGAGAATAATTACGACTCATGCTCAGTGGCTCCATTTTCATTTATCTGGAAATCTCAGCTTTACTACCAAAAGGAAGATACATAAAGGTGATATAGGTCTGAGGCATGGAAGATCCAAGTAAGTATTTTTAAAACAAAACAAAATATAAATTAAAACTCAGACTTAAAATATTTTTGAAGGGTTTGAGGAGGAGGTAGGCAAGGTAGTGTCTGATCCAAGAAAAAATATCTTCTGTCTTATCTTTCTAAATGCCCTAGAAGTTAATTCATCTTATGGATTTATTAAGGTTTCAAATAATAATGAATACTAGAAGTCTAAGGACTGCAACATTTAGTCATCCTGACAAAAATATAATAATGTCTTATAAGATACTAGAAAGTAAAGACAGATGATATCCTAACATATGTAAAATCGTTACTAGATGAAGTACTGTTAAAGATTACAGCATCTATAGACCAGTTCATAATGAATTTATGATCACATCAGAACTGGCAAAAATCTTTCTGGGAATCATTTATTCTTTAAAAAATTGAATTTCAGTGCAGTACAAACTGTTTGCCACCTTGACCCAACTTCAAGGAACAAATTTAGACAAAGGAAAGTAATACATCTAGAAAATATTGAAACAGCATTACTCGAAATGTTTTGATTTTTTTTGAGAGCTGATTGTCCAAGAGGCTTAGGTACAAGTCCTAGAACTACAGTAGAGATATTGGTGTTCCTTCTACTCACACACCCTCTCAGCATCTGAGGAATATAGATTCAGCTCTGCACTTTACCAAATTCAGAAGAGGGACAGGAACTTAGGTATATTGCTTTTCCAAGTCAAGTGATGTGGAGTATTTGAAGATGGCTTTCTCTTAATCTTTCCTATTTAAAGTGTTCCACTTTGCAAGAATAATGAATTATTCATTGGACAAGAAAAATAGAGGAAGTAAGAACTCTGAACTGAAGCATCAATTATTCATACAACTTTAGATCCCATGACTTTGAGTGGAAAGGTGAATAGTAGTCAAAAGTTTTTGACAAAAATCTTCTCAAGGATTATCTTTTTCATATCTTTGTCCTAATTGCATATATTATAAGTGAAAATTATCTCATTATTTGTACAAAAAAGGCAAGATCATATAGTAAAAATGTACTTCGGTGTTGTCACTTTCTCCACTCTTTCTATATATGTGCTTTTTAATCTCTTTTATTCTTAATACTACTCAATCTTTCTATGCTGTCTGCTCTTGTTTTCCAAATTTCTGTAGATCATTCAGTAAGTGCTTTTTTCCCTAGTTATGGGCATGCCAAATTTAGCTGTATGGTTGACTTAAAACAAAGCTTTGAATCTGAACTTAATCAAGCCTTACAGAAAGTTTCTTTAACAAGAGAAGAGTGAAAATCATACACAGCTGATCACTTGATTTAGGTATTCTTTCTCACAGACTTACTGTAGTTTCACAGCCTGCCAGAGCCTCACAGAGTACATTAGCCAGGATATTATACAATATAGACACTTTTTCCAGTAAGTCTTATTGTATAAATATACCGTTCCCTTATGCTGTGACTTAGTTATCAAACAAAACATGGTATGCATGGCTTTGTGATGCAATAATTTAAACATGCACCAACTTTTTTAATATGGTTTTTTTATACAGATACAATGCTGTATGGCTTACAAAGGATTAATAATGTATACAAATATATATTAGTAGAAGCACAACATCTGTAAAATGTTAATACATATTTTATGGTGCATTCACAGTACATTATGAATGATAAATAGGTGACAATAGATGTCTTTATAAAATATTTACCATGCACTGTGCTTTTAGTTATGCTATAAGCTGCTCGAGAGCCATCAACAGAAAGTGAATAGAGTTATCAAGGTTACAGTAAGCTATTTATAATGAAATGTGCAAGCTTAAAATTAAGTATTGCAAATGATGACAAAAAGTTGACAAGCTACAATTATACAATAAACCGTAGTCTGATACAGAATAGCCCCCTGAGGTGTTCCATCTTCCTTTGAAACTTGGCATATGGAGCAATTGTATCAAATCTTCAGCCTTCAGAGTATAGCAAAATGAAATTGTATCCATCATAGATCCCCTAATGAGTCTTTGAAGAAACATATGTACTAAGTTTGAAAACATAATTTTGGAAAATAAGGAGTTATTTCTGTTGTTAAATGGCTGATTGATGTCCTACATATCATTGTGATACTGACAAAACAATTCAAAATACAGAATTTTTCAAATATGTATTGATTTCTTCTCTTTATCCAAGATTGAAGAAGTTTCAGGTATCAGTTTTCTAACTCTAGATAGCCTAACTCTTTTTGCTCCTCCAAACAGGCAATACAAATTACCATATAATTTGCAATTCTTAAATCTCTCTTTCACTTTTCCTTACTCCAGAGTGATAGGCTTTAAAGGAATTTCAGATATAAATATTAGAAAAGCAGTGTTAAGATGAAAAGAAATGGTAATATTAGTTCATATTTAATTAGGAGACAAAACTAGCTCATTATACATACATCTATATATGCTTTTTTTGAACAATGACTATTAAAATATTCCTTGAGAGAGAAGACTGTAGTCTAGAAAAAGTTTATCTAGACTTTAGAGGGGCTTTAATCTACAGATATTAGGCTAAAAATAGCCTCTGTTTACATCACAGTTAAAGAGCAATACTTAAAAAAGAATCTTACCTTGAGAGAATGCTTCCTACTCTATTGCTCTGGATTCTGTATGGTAGATGCTGTGGTCTCCTGCAAACCTGAAAGTTATTTCTAAAGGAAGAAAAAAAACGAGTTTTTATATATGATAAGTGATGGCTTGATAACATCAGAAACTGAATTTTTGCTTAGAAATTCTAGCATGGTCACTGTACTGGAAACACTGTCCCACTAATGAGCTCCAAATCGAAGTAGGAAGGACGACTACTAAGAAAAAGAAGTTGTCCACTTTTCCATGTCCATTTAGCTTTTGACATGTCTACAGAAACTTCCATTATGCCTGCATAATAATTCAGAAATCATCATCAGAGGCTGATGTGTATATTCGTGTCCTGAAGAAATATCGTAAGTGTTCGAAATACCTTTTAAAAATATTCAAAGGAGCTAAGAATCGTAAATCTCTCCAAAATCTGGAGTGATCTGGGCGTCTAATTTTCTTAGACTCTTGTGAAACTTTAGTGTTTCTTCATATAAAGTTTCTTATTTCCTGCTGTTACAGAGATAAAGGCAGTGTTCAAGCACTGTTCGGACTCCCCTATATTTTTAATCTGTATTGTTCTGGAAGGCTGGATGGCAATAGATTCCTAAAATATTTACCATCTTTTCTTCTTTCTATGGACACAATGGGAAACTGGTAAAGTTTGTAGAAGAGCTGGGCAGCCCAGCTCTTCTACAACAGTAAAAACAGGAAGTTCTTGAGCTGAAAATTGTTGGAGGTTGGACAATACTTAGGTATCAAATATACTTCTGCCATTCTTTTATTTTCCGTATATTTTTCTTGTAACTGTAAGGAGATGGTGTTTGATGTTAATTGGACCTTTGTCTTAGCCCAGCAGGATTATTCTTATGTTCTCCTTGCATCTACAAATACAAATAATTTTTAGAAAGAACATTTCTTCCTGGCTGTTTAATCCACCATCCTTATAACTGACACTGTAGCACTATGGTGTTACTTAAAGTACTAAAGGAAGGAATTCACCATGACTTCCAAATTTTCTCTCTCCTGTCATGACTCAGTATTTCTGATTCAGTAGCAATGGTTTTTTCCACCTAAAATTATGCAGCTGGCAAGAACTCAAATAACAGTAAAATCTTAAGGATTTTGATCAGGATCTGAATTTGTATCAGCTGATGTAAATCGTTACAGCTCCATAGTCTTCAACTGACATGCACCACCAGTCCTGACAGAGAGATTCTATTTATGTTTGCTTAATGAGATGTACAACTTCACAGGAGAAGAGTCTCTTCTCTGAATGCCATGTTTGTTTCTAGCTTGTTGAAATGTTCAGGAACTATATTCAACTAGAATTATTTAGTCTTAAAATGTACTCCTGTTGGTAATTGCCTCACATAGAAAAGGCATCATAGAATTGCTTCCAGGCACTGTATTTCCAGGAGTATTTTAATATTCATATTCATTAGTAGAGAAAGACTTTCTTTAAAATATAATACATATTTTAAAGTGTCTTGATTTGTAGTAAATGTAGGCGAGTAGTCTGCCAGACTTGAAAGGTAAATACAGTGAGCTAAATTCATATCCTATTAAACTCACACAGACAGGCCATTAGCTGGTGCAACAAAATCATATCAATTTTTGGATGGTTTTTATTGCTTATTTGTTCCAAAATGACCTTCAATAAGCACTGCTTTCTTCCCATCCCCTCAAACAGAAAGAGGTCAGTAAAAACATGGCTGTCAAATATCTGTCAGAACAGATTTATTGTACTGCTTAAACCTGTTGAAGTAGATTCTTTTCCTCCTCTTCTATAATCTGACCCAGGGGTTAAACTCTCAAGTATATTATTCTATTTATTTTTTCTCTTTCTTCTTGACAACCTACATGAAACAAAACAGGTGTGAGTCAAATCTCTGTGGCATGGAGTGTTTGAGTGAATATGAAGCTTCTTATTGCTGGCAAAACTGGCTTTAAAATATTACCTGGCCCCAGGTATTTTCATCAGTTGACTAAAAAAAAAAAATAAATCCCATTTTATCTTGCAATTCAATTCTAGTATAAAACTGTTGCTTCACACAGGAACCACTAAAGTCACAACACATGCGTTGAGCTGAATTTGACTTCCAGCCCAAGTGGGGTAAACTCTGGGAGGTTTTCTTGCCCTTCTGTCTCCTCCTTCCTCAAGGAGACCTGGTGCAGAATCAAGTCTCTGACCGGTTAACACTGGAAAATCTAAGATCCCTACACTTGGTATTATTTTTTTTCTCTATAAAACTAGGATAACATAGTGAACGTTAAACAAAACTACATTGCAGCAACGTGGTTGTGTTTCCCAGTAACTGAGATCTGCCATTATTCCTTGTTAAGCTATTACAAAAATCAACAAGTGCTTTTAAAATACCACTCTTTCTGAGATGTACATTTAATTCCATCATCCCTTGTTTCAAGAATACATTGCATTTAGTAGCCGCTAAAGACTGTCAATTTGCAGAAATTCTTGTAAAATAGTTACTTAATTTCAGGGGGAATGATAACATATGGTAAACACAGAAGAGGTCATTAGTGCAGCTACATGGATATTACCTCAACTGCCACATTCTTGGCAATATGTAGAAGTAGTTTTGCAATGTGCTAAGCCCAGACAAAGTATTCAATAATGTGATGTTGAGAAGACTTACAATGGCAGACAGCAAAAGAAGTCTAAATTTGTATTTGAACCTTTAATATTCTTTAGAATGGTTTTGAAATGCAAGACTAGATGGTGAGCTACTGTCAATGAGAACAGCTTGATTTTCTTCACCGGTTTACTGCTCTTTATTACCAGATAGTAACAACCTGGCTCATTCTATTTTCTGAGACCAATATTATTTTTGCTAATGGAAGTGTTCCAAGTAAGTATGAAAAGGATAATAATGTCAGATGGCCAGATACGGGCTATCACATGATTGGATTTCTGTGAGCATGATCACCTTTTCCAACAAGAAATTTTGGAATAAGGGAAATCTGCCCACTTGTCCAGTATGTTGAGTGCCTGAAAGATATCTGGAAATTTAACAAACAGCTGACAGTGCACTCCACAGTGCACATGCAACACATCTAGTGTAGCGTAGTGTGCATTTGAATGAAATACAGCTTATAAAACATAGGTACAGAACATAAAAGAAAAGCGGGAAACAGCAACATAGATAGGAGTGCAAATTCTGACCTTCTAAGATAACGAGGATTAGGTAGGATACTTAATCCAGCCTCCAGAACAGGCAGAGACTACAAGCAGGATGGGATGCTTCAGCATTGTGTTAGGTGTGCCAGTGAGCAAGAATACTAAGAACAAGAATAATAAGCTATACCTGTTTCAGTGCTTTTAAAATAGACTTTGTATTTTCAAGAAATTAATCTTTTTGTGTTTCAGAGGAGCTGTTTTATATCACATGAAATTGCAATGAATCTATTACAGGGCCTACCCTCTGTTGGACCTGCTGAACCAGGCTTTACGTATACTAGCTATCCTGGTATGAGGTGCAGTCTAGCTGCAGGAGCTCTGCAAAGGCTAATTTATCCTACTGAGAAGCAACAGGGTTAATTAGCTCATGCATTTCTCTCTGCTGAAGCAGTTACACTACTTCTGTTATCTGAACTACTTCTGCTGCTGTCCTCCTGGGTCTGTGTATGCTTCCCTGTGGTATACAGTTCAGGCATGTTGCAGGGTTGCACTTTGCAGGGAATGAATTCACAAGTGAGTGAATAACTAAATTTTCACACCAGAAGGAGGAGGTCTTGAGACCTGACATGGTGATGCACTGCAGGACCTTGTGAAAAGACAGCAATGCAACTGGCCTGCTAACTGCGACAGCCCCTCTTACGAGAGGGCTCTCTTACCCATGGGATTGAATTTTCTTTAGCGGTACGCACGCGCACTGCAGTTTACTCTCCTAGCCGTGCCTCTCCCACCCTATTTCCTCATTCCTGCTCTAGCCATGTTGCACTGTTGCTGCCTATTAGAACAGTTAATCTTGCTTCTTATCTAAAAGCTGAACCACTGAACCTAACGGTGTCCACTGAAGATGTAAACACCAGTTGGACTTAAATTTGTTAATCCCATTAAGACCATAACTCAAATATTCTTTGGCCACATGTTATACTTACTTACATACCTAGTATAAAATAACTTCTTAAAAATACTAACTGTCCTTATAAAAGGTGCAATTAGAACAAGGATCATTAAGGTGGATTTTATAGTAATTTGGTTTACTGCTTTACTCACCTTACAAAATTGAACGTAACAGGTGGAAAATCATAGTATGTTTGCCTGTAGTTGTATTTTGTACGTTAGGAAAGATGCAAAGGAAATACTTCAAAACAACCAAACTTTCCAATTACCACCGTCCCTCAAAATAAAATGTGATAAATAGATGTAGAAAACACATTGATAAATAGATGTAGAAAACACATTGACTTTCATAAAGAAAATTGCAAGTACAAGAGAGCTTAAGATGTAAACTGACACAGGAGCTGAAGACTGTTTTACTGCCCTCTGTTGTGAACTGCTTGTTTGCGAAGCCATTAATGCAATGTTCACTTATTGATTATTCCCAGGACTTCTTCAGTACAGCACCAAGACTGGCAACACCTTTTTTTAAAAAAAATTTTTATTTTTCCTCCTGGGCTAAAATGTTAATTAAAATAAACTTGTTCATAGGGATTGATGTTCACATGTTGAAGCACAAAATTAATTTTATATAAACTATGTTTGATACTGCTGTCAGAAGAGCATTTTATGGAGTGTGCTTCATGCAGTAACTTGGCATACTATGCAGCACATGAAAATTTAGTGGATATTTTTATAGTACATAGGACTGAAGTAAGAAAGGAAGCAGAGACTGTAAGAAAGATGGAGCTGCACAAGTAAAAGAATCACTATGAACTGTGGCAAAATAGGGTCAAGGGACAAACAAGGTCAAGATTAGAGCAGTATTGATGGGCAAGAGAGTAGATGGATCCAAGATCTGACTGACAGTGAAAAGTGTAACCAGCTGGACAAATTGAAAAATTTTGCAGCATCCTGTGTGTCAGCAACATCCTTTTGCAAATCTAAGAGCCATTCTGAGGCTTAAGAAACTCAAGTTAAATCCACTGCTAGGCTAAATAGTGCAGTTCCATTGATCGCAATGCGACTATTCCAATTTATGCAGTTGATGATCTGACTTGCAGTTTTTCCTGGTAAAGGGGATCACAGACCCTTTTATTCTACTGAAAGCACCAGCAACTAGTCTCCTCTTTCTTTCTCTCTGTTACTCTCTCACACATACACAGTGATAGAGAAGGCTATTCTACTGATCATTTTTCTGTCATCTAATTTACTCTTAAAGACCAATTGTGAGACAATTGTCAGAAATATGAAGTGTGAGAAAAAAAGAACTAGATAGCTTGTAGCTGAGTAATGCCTGTGGCTCTTAGAAGAATTTCTATCTAGAAACAAGGATAAAGTCAGACCAAGGTCAATCTAGTCCAATACCTTGTGGCTGTGATGGTGGCCATTAACCTATGCAGGAGTACAGGGTAGACGAGGGGCCTGGGCAAACATATAGCAGTATGTCCTCTGAATATTCTTTTAGCTTTGAGTGATTTCTGAGTCAGACATGTCCTGAAGCAGAGATATTTGTTTTTAATCGGACTCATGGAATTTCTTTAGTGATTTTGTCCAATGTTTCTTTCAACCCATGTAGTCTTTTAGCATCTACTGATTTCTTTAGAAAGTAATTTGTAACTTAAATCCTACATAAGTTAAATATATGTTATATGAAGAAATATCTACAATATTCTACATTGTGCAAAGAAATTTGCTCTGATCCTAGCCCTGCAATGTTATTTGATTTTTTTCCCCTCTCTCACTCCCTTCCCCCTTTGTATTGGAAGAAGCAGTGAACAATCAATCTCTATTCACTGTCTGCTTTCCACTCACAACATTATAGACCTCGCTCTATTCAGCCCTCAGTTGTCTTTTTTTCAAACAGAAAAATACTAATCTACTCAGTTGCTCCCGTTACAAAAGCTGTTCCACACATTTAATCATTCCTGTAGCCTTTCCCTGTACCTTTTCCATCTCCACAGCATGCTTTTTGAGACGAAGCAGACTCCGATTTATGCAGTGGCATAATAACGTTGTTTGTTCTAGTCTTTATTACTTTTCAATCATTTCTAACACTAGGTTTGCTTTCTAACCACTACTGAGTACTCACTGATGTTTTCACAGACATATTTATTATAATATGAAAATCTCATTCCTACGCGACTGTCGGTTGAAAGACCATCATTGCATAATAATGTTGGGATAGTTTTTCTCCTGGCTGCATCATCTTTGCTTACTGCATTGAATTTTATCTGTGACTTCCTCAGTAAGCAACTTACTGCCCAGGATCATCTGCAGTTCTTCCGAAGCATTGGCTTGACATCCATCCTTAATGCAGTCTAACAAAATCACTGTAATAGGTGCACACACCATCCTTTTGGGATAAAAAATGTTTAATGACAGCTCTGCTTATAGAAACAAATGCAACCTGCTGACTGCTCATTTTGTGGGGATTCTTTTCATTCGACTGAAAAACATTGATTTAAAATGAAATGAATGCTTACCTGGACACTATGATGCAGAAGCATGACATTCATTTCAAAGGTGGTAAAGGAAATGTACACATTCTCTATGGACTATGACCTACTCCCCAGTGATTCTCCAGTCTAGTAGGTAAAGCAAGAGATGAGGAATTACAAAATCTGAATTTGAATTCTGTTCTTTGTTCTCTAAAGTTTTGATAAATAGTTCTCTCATCCTCTTCTTTCTTCCTGTTTGTGGACATACAATCATTTATCTATGAATTAGTCTGAGGTCTTTGGAAAAGCAAGTATATATTTATTTTTGTTATTTATTTTACTAAATAATGCATTTTTCTTATTCCGTAAATAATAGAGAGACGTTGCTGGAGGAGAAAGGCAGGCTGAACTGTTGTTTAAGATTTTGGTTTAGAGGTATATTCTCAACATCATTAAGACATGAAATGATGGAATAGGCAAAATGCATGATCAGGTTCAATAACTCGATCCCTCACAAATGATACTGAGGTACCTGAATAGCCTCCCTGCCCAAAACTTTGAATTTTTATCCCAAGGTAAATTACAAATTGCAGTTAAAATTATGAATCTATTTGAAACCAAATTAAAAAGTAAATATTGGATTTTTTTTAAAGGAAAGACATTTAATTTGGACCTCATTAGCCATCCTCTTGCAGCATCACTGGACATATTGATTTTTCTGTGGTGATTTTGATACTATCATTTCAGTTTTTAGCCTGGTTTCCTAAGGAAATGTGTTAATCATCACCTTGTAAAATATTTTTTAACTTATCGGTGACTTTAAACTATATTTTGAAATGGATCACTAATATTAAATTCCCACAAATTTTGTGAAATAGCCTGGCAAACGACCTTTTTAAAGGGAAGTATGAAGTTTTGTATGTTATGCAGCACAGAATCCACATTAAAGAAAAATTTAGGAATGCCCAGATCTTGGAAAGAGCTTCATTTATGCTATTATTTTTTTATTTTAATTTTATTCCCTGTATTAATTTTTCAATATTTTCTTAAAAAAACAGAGAATCCAACATCATCTGTTAATTTTTCTCTCATGTTAGGATCACATATTGGTTAATGAGAGACATCTTCACAATGCTTTCCTTAGATACAGTCTCCCATGAAGCCTAAATGCTCTGAAAATTCTTCCTCTGTTAGTTCCAATGCTCATGAAACTGCTTGTTACATTGCATTTTGCAATACAAAATATATAAAAGTTAGAACTATTAAGTCAAAATGAAGAATCTCTTCAAAGAGTTTCTGTAGCTAGTTTTGAAAATTTCAAATAAACTGCTACTTTGTTGAAAGACACTGCAATAAAAAGTCTCTTCACCAGAAAATTTTCCAACCACATTCTGTAATAACTTTGGCAATACTAGCCTTCTCTGCCCAAATAGCGCAATTCTGAGAAAGTGCAAATACTTCCCTTGAGTGTCATCAATGTCTGGGTTAAATATTGAGTATAGAGATAGGAAATATAAGTTCCTTTTTGGCCCAAGAAGAAGGAAGACTGCACAAAACTGGAGACATGGAGGATATTGTTATTAAATACTCCCAAAACCAATTTCCCTTGGAAGCATAAAAGATTTCTACCTGATACATGTTCCAATGCAATGGCTCTGACACTATGCTGTGTATGAGAAAAGAGGAGTAGTAAGGGTGGAAGCATGGAAGTTTTACAGAGAAGCCAAAGGATACCGTTCTGATTTTCTCATTCAGGTTAGGTTTTAGTAGTTACAATGCACAGCAGCTATGAGATACATCAAGGTAACGTAACTAGTCAAATGACATGGGTAGAATTAGCGATCAAGTCCTCTAGATCCTTAGGTATCTGGAGTTCAAAATTTTGTTGCAGATTTCATATCCAATGGTGTAACTTTCTACTGCATTTTCATGCACTGTGTTGCCCATGTACATTGAGTTTTCTGCTTTTACTTTTTTGCTGGCTAAAAATGAGGCAAGTTCAGTCTGAGCAATTTGAATGAGGTCACACAATAAATTTGGTTCCCAGCTTTGGGATACACAATTGATACCAAACATCAGTGATGGGAAAATAACTTACAGATTTAAAAATCAAAACTAAACAAAACAAGCTTTAGTAAAAGTTATGTGGTTTCTGTTCTTTTCCAGCTCTTTGCTTTGTTTACCACCCAGTCCCTAAAAGCTGATAGTCTTGTTCATTACGAAAAGGTTGTACTAATCCTCCCTAGTCACCTCTCACCATGCACAAGTGCTGTGCTGCAGTATGACTGGTAGAAATATTCAGCTTGCCTCAGCAGGCTTTTATTTGGCTTTCAAACTCCTAATCAAAACTGGCATTTTATTGCCTCTACTAATTACATCTCCGTTAAAACCAATTGTCATGGTTTAACACCAGCTAGCAACTAGAACCATGCAGCCACTCGCTCACCTCCTTTTTCCCTCCAGGAAGGGTGGGGAGAAAAGGGAAAAAAAGGAGGGGAAAGAGAGAAAAAACCCCTCATGGGCTGAGATAAAGACAGTTTAATAGAAGCAATAACAAAAAAGGAAAAATAACAATAATAATGACACGGTACACTCTCACTGCCTGGTGAATTGGTACCTTCCCGAGCAGTGATCACAGATTCCTGCCCCCTGGCTAACCCCCATTTATATAATGAGCATGATGCCTATGGTATGGAATATTTCATTCGCCATAACATTGTTCTGTCTATGCTTCTATGGGAATCTGAAAAAAGTCCTTGAAACATCACTTAGCAACAATTAAAAACAATAGGTACTATTGACATTCCTTTCACAGCAATCACTAGAAAGAAAATTAACTCTATACCAGTCACCGGAACAATCAGTTACCGGCTATACTAGTTACTGGAACGATCAAAAGGCAGTAATGAACTGTATAGTTAAATGAATTCATTATTTCAGAACCACATATGCCTGTAAATGTGTTGCAGTTTGTGATAGATGGAAAAGACACATGAAAAAGAAAGGATAGAGATAAATCCAATTAAAAACAGCTTAGAATATTTAAAAAATCAGAACTGTTTACAGCAAAGTATGTTTCTAATCTTCAGCCCCCGTGGGGATCTCATCGTCAACTCGGCTGCCCTTAAAAGGACTCTGACAGCTTAAGTGCATTACTGTCAAGGTAAAATATAGTCAAGAAAATATTAGAGCGTTTAGACACCATTATCAAAGATTTGCATTAAACAATACAGGCTGTCTAATTTGGATGAATAAACATTTTTTTCCATATAGCAACAGATGACTTTCAAGGCTTTGGCAACAAAATACAATAAACATAAACAGCTCTTCTATCTTCTCATTTCCCTTTAGTTAAGTTTAAAGTAAGGACTACTTTCAGGAGCTCTACAACTGAAAAAATATAACCTAAGAAACTCAGGGTTATGGTCAAGCTGAAAAGGACTTATATTTTCTGAAATGGTCGATGTTCACAGGAAGGACGTCCAAAGGACTTTAACTAAAACTTAGAGAGTTTGGTTTCCTACATCCCTTTTCTTTGACTAGCGAACCAACAATGCCCACCACAAGAGTATTGATTATATCATTTCCTTTAAACAAATACTTACCCATGATTAAATATGATTCAGTGACCCACGGTTATGTCTCCAAGAACTACAGATATTTTCTTGTAGTATAGGATGGTTTTGCGCTTGGAAGTGTGCAGGTCCTTGTGTAGATTAACATTTGAATGATTACCTGGATGCACTTGGGTGTGCTTGTTCAAGGTTCTGAGCCTAGGGAGATGAGCCTGAGAAAGACCGAGAAAAAGGTTATTGTTAGCAAATTATTTTGAAATCAAGAGTTGTGGATTACTATAGACTTTCTTTGTGTGTCATTGTGCACAGTTAAAGAAAACATAAGTTGACATAAACAGGTGTGGTGAATACACTCCTAATGTACTGTCTGGGTACAGGTGATTATGCACCCTGACAGATTGAATGGACTATGTGGTTTCTAATTTTTGTGGCTGTTTTTGTAAATGCTGTGGATTTGATTGCTTGCCTATGCCTTTCTATAATCCAAGCTGAAGTGAATCATAGAGTTGATGGTGACTTAAAGTCGTAGCCTGCTTCACAAATCTTTCTTTTTCTTTTCTAACTCATATGAGAGTTTTGTTTGCACTGACTCACTGGTCCCTTCATTCCTTGTGTCTTTTGAATCCAGTGTGCAGCAATATTCTTTCAATTGTCTCATGGCTAGAAGATGTATGTTCTGCCTGTGTACCTGGCATGTTCATCGTTAATAGTATGGTTAAAATGGAATACTGTCTTAGTATATTACACAGACTATTTTTAAAATACACGTCAGAATTTAAAGTTCTGACTGACCACTTGCACACATTTGAATTACTGTTCAGTTAATTCTGAAAGGGAACTCCATCAGTTCTAATAGAAACTATGTTTCTTTTGTTTCCTGATATTGTTCTTACAGAGTTGCAAACCTGAATTTCTGTTTATTGCTGGATTAAGAAATTGGCAGGCTCTTTGGCTGTTGAATCAGAAAAAGAACTGGCACCACACTCACAAGGTGTCTCACCCTTGACCTGGAGGAATACCGCTGGGGTGAAATAATCCATCTACTCCTTCAGTTTTTGGAACTACTTTTGAAACAGCAGAAAAACCTACTAATTAGCACTAACAGCGATGGTACTATTTTTGTCCTGGAATCCTCTCCTAATGAGATTTCCTTTCAACTTGCTACAGTGCAGTGCCTGCATTAAAGTGTTCAGTGTATGCAGCAGCTTTGAACCTTCATTTTGAAAAAAAATCTTCATTGAAGTGGCAGCCCCCCCCCCAACCACAAAAATTGAGATTTTGAAAACTAAGTGAAATATTAATGGGATTTAATGCAAATTAATTGATACAGAGAGATGAAGAGCACAGAAACCCACTTCTTTTGGTGACTGTTTTACTAGTTTATTGGAGGGAGGAGGGGTTGCCCTAGTCCTTTTAAAAAAAATCTCTGGAAATTCTCTTTCATGTTTCACATACGTGCTGTTTCCTGTAATATCAATTATATAGTGGGTGCATTTACAGAACATTTACTATCACTTGTCTGCAAAGGAAAATAACTCATAAAGGAACTTGCTGAATTTTAATGTGATGACCAATATGCTGCAGTGCAAACCCAACAGTTAAAGCTGGTGTAGAAAGAAAGATGCAGGAATTCGGAGAGTGTGGGCAGGTTTGCATAAAACCTTCCAGGATTGCCACCGTATCGCGGCAGAATGACCTGCTGCATAGAAGGGGCTGGGTGGCATCTGCTTATGCTGCTCTTTTGATACAGGTGATGATGCTGTCAAATGAGGAAACCATGGAGATTTTGTTTTGTAGTTCAGGTTCTCTGAGATTTGCATATTTAGAGCTTTTGACTACCTAATGGAGTTGGAAATGAAAGGAGGGCTGGAGTTTGTTAAAAACAATATGAATGTGAGAAGGTTGATATGATACTTTCCTTTTAACTTTTCCTAGTTTTTGAGGCTTAGGAGCAGACCTTGTCCTATGTCACTTTTCTTCAGCATTAAACGAAGATTTTGTCTCATAGTACTGACATTAAAAAGTAAACCTCAGCCATTTAGTTCTTTTAATGGAATAAAATCCTTTAGATGCTTACACCGATATGTTCAAGACTTAAAACCTGTGTGCTCTTATCCAACCATTCTGATCTTCATCAGTGATAAAATAATTATAACAATGTAGCATGGTACTGAAGTTAGGGTTATTAACTGATGGTAGAACAGTACCTGACCTAGTGATCAGAACAAGAACTTCTTTAAAAGTTAAATTGAAAATATGCATGTATTTTAATAAATATATTAATATATTTTCAAGGATAGACAGAAAGAAGAAATGGCTCCTTCTTCAACAAGTATCCAAAACCATTGTGAAAATTGATATATGTCATTATGGAAGGAGCATTGTGTTAGAATTATGAACAAATTAAGAAAACTTGATTAATTCTTACTTTAAGAGATATTTTTATGGTTTTGGTGAAATCTCCGTGTTTGGCCCTTTAAATCTCCTTTTCAATTGTTTAAAATACAGTTCAACCATGAAAAGAGGCACAAAAGGGCATGACGTATTGACATAGAAAGATGTGGATCACTGAGTCTCATGAATTTCCATACCTTATGTCAGCAAGTTGCTCTTGAAAATATTTTTTTTCCCAACTGCCAACACTTCAAACTCAGCTTAGACCCTACCATTCATATTGGCTTCTTTCCATCGTATACATGCTCACCGCAAACAAATATTCTGTCGGCTAAATTATGCTCTCAGCTACACTTGCACAACTTCACTGCTCTCAGATTACGTCTGTAGTGACACCTGTGCAATTCCATTAGCCTTCCGGTGCTGCAGGTCATTGTCACCAGAATCAGCATCTGAAGTTAATGAGATTTCTCTGCAGCACTGTAGAATGAAAGTTGCATGGGAACATTTTCATAGCTGGTAATTATGCATTAGATGATAAGAACTCATTTCAGTGCTCAGAGTCTAGTTATTTTTGTGGTACTTGTAGTTGAAGGGAAATATTGTTTATAAATTGCCAGATTCTGAATCACTCATTCAAGCCGGGCAGTATCTTGCTTACCTTAGTGAGGCAAGGTACTGCTTAATGCGAGTAAGGTTTTAGAATGTGGCCCAAAGTGGATGAAAGTGATATGCAGATATCAGAGATGTGCAGTACGTGTGTAATCTCGCACGTATTCATTTTCAAGATCACTTTTCCCAACAAACTATATACAAAAGAATGTAAGCACAAACTTAATTTAAGGATGTAAAGTTAAGGTCCTGTTAAAGTAATTTATCCGTGTTACTGTAGCATACCTCTTTCGGGCACTTTCAACACTGGTAAGTAAGCAGTGGTTAACAGAATGCTTCATTTTGTGGCAGGCATGAATATAGTTAGAGAACAAACGGTGTGTTTCTTGTTTTCATAACAAAGGAAACAAAAGCATCACACGGAACAACTCACCTTCAGATTCAATACCTGCAGACTTACTTTCTGTTTCAGCAGCCTACGCTAGAGCGAACAGAATTATAACTATTCTCTTCTATGCTGGTAAAGGACCTGAATAGATGCTGCTGTCAGGATACCCCTAAAACAACGAACCTATTTTGCACTCCGGTTTCCATATATTCCTTTCCTTCACCCTGGTAACATCCTGCCGCCGCAGTCAGTGCTGCTGACCGTCATGCCTTCAGGCTGTCCAGTAA